>CM076971.1:55208171-55240671 GCA_039105355.1 Benthosema pterotum | reverse complement strand
CCATTCCAACTTTATAGAGCACATTTAAAACAACGATGTTGGCCAAAGTGCTGTACAATTAGCAATAAAAACATGAGACAGTCTTAAAACATAATAAAATACAATAAAGGACACAATAATAAGAACATACTATAAAATAAATAAAAACAAATACAAAAAACAAAACAATAGGATCAGAGGCTGTTAAAAGCCAGGGAATAAAAGTGCGTTTTTAGTTGTGTTTTAAAAGCCGGCAGTGATTGAGCCATTCTTATGTGTCTGGGTAGCTGATTCCACAGTTTAGGGCCCAGTAGTGAGAAAGCTCGGTGCCCTCGTCTTTCGCACCGTGCTCTAGAGACCACCAGTAGTAATTCATTTTCTGACTGCAAGGCTCTACCTGGGACGTAAACCTGTATTTGGTCAGAGATGTAAGATGGGGCTAGTCTGTGTAACGATTTATAAACAAACAATAAAATCTTAAAATGTATTCTAAAATGTACCGGAAGCCAGTGGAGTGCAGCTAAAATGGGTGTAATATGTTCATATTTCCGGGTTCCTGTTAAAAGACGAGCGGCGGCATTCTGGACAAGTTGTAGGCAGGAGAGGGAGGCCTGGGTGAAGCCAGCATAAAGTCCATTACAGTAATCAAGGCACGTTGTAATAAATGTATTACCCGCTCTAGATATTTGGGAGATAAAACTGATTTGATTTGCAATAAAAGCCCAAGATGATAAAAACTGGATTTCACAATCGCATTTATTTGTTCATCAAGTTTAAAAGCATTGTCCATTTTTACTCCTAAATTAGAGTCCAGGGGGACTACAAAAGATTGAAGTGGGCCCAGGTCTAGGGGTGGTGGGGAGCTTAGAGATTGGCCGGTAGTTAGATAGAACAGAGGTGTCCAGGTTCGCCTTTTTGATTAGGGGTTCCACAACAGCTGCTTTAAACTGTGAGGATACAGTACCACTCCTGTAGAAAGGCTAGTGTTTATTATTTTAAGGACTGCAGGGCCAATAGTCCTCCAGACCTCCTTGAATAAGCGGGTGGGGGTGGCATCTAAAGGGCAGGATGAGGGTTTCATTTTTTCGACAATGTACAAACACTAAGTGCTACAAGCAATACCGGTTCAAACTGATTGAAAAGAGGAATATGCACAACAGATGTTGTGGTGTTTATAACTGGGAATGGAAAGAGGGCTCTAATAGTGGCTATTTTATCTATGAAAAAGGAGTGAAAAACTTCACATACCTCCAGGGGGGATTTCATGCACGTAGATAGGGGTGGGTTTAACAAACCTTCAATAGTTAACAATAATAATAATAATAACTTGTGGTTTATCAAGTATTTGTTATTTTCTGCCTTGACAATGGTCTGATATTTTCTCCAGCAGGTTTTAGGAAAGTCATATGATGTGTGGAGTGTATCACTTTTCCAACTAGAGAATTGGCACAGGCAGAAAGTTTGTTGTAAGATGCCCGGTGTTGGTGCCCCTCTGAAATGATCGGCCGAGCTGTAATAAAACTGAGCTAAATTGGGCAGGAGTGTAGGGTTTGAGCATGCGGCAGTGATGAGTAGGAACACACGGTTTATGACATGGCAAAATACAAAAAAAACAGTACCACACACTTGGACATTCGAAATACTCAAATTACAGGATGAAACAAGATCTAAAATATGACCTGAAATATGATCATAGGTGGGTTCAGTAACATGTTGGATGAAGTTAAAAGCATCAAGAGCATCAATAAAATCTTTGGCTAACAACTTAGAGACACAGCAGAAAGAATGTAAATAACTGATAATAAGTGAATGGAGGTGTATAAATATTATCAACATACAATATTATTATCATACCTGTGACAGACGTATAGAAGCAGCTCCATATGATCAGCATCAACATGCAGACAGAGAAGGACCTAAATGAGGACAGGGAAGTAACCTCCATGGTTGTTTGTCCTCAATCTCTTCAACCTTAACTTATTACTAAAAAAAAAAAAAAAAAAAGGGGTTCCGGGACTGAATAATGGAAACTACTTTTATTCCATGTAGTTGTAGGTAGAATAGACGGCTTTAAAGCTCACAATCACACCACCTTTCCTTCCTTCCTTCCTTGTCCAACTGAATGGAGTATAGGTAGAGTAGAGTAGAGTACCAGGTGTTTCATTAATGACAAGTAGAATATTAACTTACCCTTCCTTTGCTGTCAGGCGTCGGCATAACTTTGTTGTTTCTTTAGTCTTTTGCATGCTGCTTATTGGCACAATATTACTAGGAGGATGTTTTAATAGTTATGGATGGATATTGTTTAGGATTTTAGGCATTACGGCTTTTCCATTAGTTTTCACTGAATTTGGTATTGGCCATTTCGGAGTGTAAAATGCATTACCTCCCAGTGTCCTTGATTTAAGTTTGTAATTGAGTACTTTAATTTTGTTAAAAAAAGAGAATTGCCAAATTTATTGCAGTAAATGTTGTTTCACAACAATCACCTTTTAGCGAACTGTGTTGCTGTCAGACATTATATACCGCATAAACTATATAAAAGCATATTTATCAAAAGGACAAACGCCTCAACACCCAGGCTTTCAATTTTGTCCACGCTTCACAAAAAGAGAAAGCTTGGAATAAATTGTTAGCCACGGTGGCCTAGAAGGGGGAATCCGAGTCACTCTTCTGGGTGAGTGCTGCTTCAAATGATGTGATGCAGGACAGAACTGAGAGCAAGGGGAGAGGCCGGGGATGACGACATGTTAATTGGTGAGATCAAATTAGATCTACCAGCCCATCTGAGCCGTCTGCGACAAAATGATTTCAGGTTAGGCCAGGCTAGATGTAGACAGCCAATGACTTTATTACAGTATGCCATAATAACTTGGTATACTCCTCACTAAGGCACTGGAATGACTCATCCAAGACTAACAAAAGTTATGGAAATATATACAGTATTTTAGCCAATATGAAAAAATACAATAACACAATACCATTTCCAGTATCATTTCTGATTAGTTAAGGGAGAACATAATATGATGATTGTATAGTTTCATAGTTGCTACAACTAGTCCTGTCCAAAGCATACAGCTGTTTTTCAATACCCGTACTTGTTTGTACTTGCGACCTCGTAATACATTTTAACATCAATTCTATACCACAACGTCGACGACACATGGTTGACGATACAATACGTCATTCTGGTGATACGATCCGATACAATGATTTGAAATCAATATAGCAACATTGTCTTAAACTAAATAATTAAGCCACTATTTTTCTTTTGTTCTTTTAAAAATGCTAAATAGTCATCAAATTAATAATGAAACTAAGTAATTAAAACTATTTTTCATTAAAATTCTTCAGTTAACTGCAAAGAAGGATAGTCAGAGTTGCTGTTTTCATGTTGATATACTTTACTTTTCTTGAAATTAAATATAGATTTTAGATTTTTTACAGCACCAGATGTCTGTCTCTAGTTGACAGTTTAAGCATCTACTCTTTTCACCACAGCTCCCTTGGCAGAAGTACTGGGTCTATGACGCAATCGCTGTGGCAGTCAAAATCATTAAGCAAACAGCCATCCGCAACGGTTTACCATGGTGTCATGTCTATGCAGTGTGTTTAAATGTCATAGACCCTACGCTAAAGTGTAGGTTCTGCCATAGCAGGAATGGCCGCCACGGCAAGCTGGTTCATCTATTGAGCATGGATCGACGTCCTGTTGCCGTAGTGGACGACATCACCGTTGTGTGCTTAAAGTCCCTATTGCTGCAGGGCTGCAGGACTGCCATCTCATCTAACTTTGTGGTTCTCCGGTTTAATCCACTGTTTCTCGCCGGGTGCACCCGGCGGTCATCCAGAAAGGTAACCGAGCTACACGTGACTCTCTCCTCGTAGCTGTAGTCAGTATTGCCAGCGAGATGAGAGTGTCACGAACGGGGCTAGAGTGACTGCAAGATAGCCTGTGTAGCACGCTGTACTGTGTGAAGGGAACGTGATTGGAGGAGTCTCACTTATAGATTTTATTGTTGCCAGCCAGCCACTGTCCGTGGGACTTGGTTTTAATATTCAGTTGTGGGACAACTCTGCCTGTAGCGACCCTTGGCTGGTGAATGAGGTGGAAGCCCAACTGATGATTTCTTAGTCCTTTATTAAATCAACGTGAAAACTAAAGCAAAAAAGCACAAGCAAAAACACAATCAATATAAGGCAAACACATAAATCAATACAAAGACATATACATACATACACATTATATAGTATAATAAAAGTAAAAGTAGAAAACCACAGCACCAATTAAAAAGGTATATCAAAAGTTTCCAAGCCCATACAAAACCCACACAATAAAACCAAAGACCTAAATCAAGGGTATTGTTTTACCTTGTTCCCTCCTCCAGCTAAGGTGCTAAAATCCATGTCGTCCCAGGTGCATATGTTACTGACCAGTGTTGTCTCCCAGAGTCACTATTAAAACATAACATGATGCCAAAAATTAGAATCTTCATATTGCATTATTTCTTCTATTCACTCATTGCATTTTTATTTCTTCTACTCACTTTAGTTTGTTGATCCTTTTAAGGCAACCAGACCCAACAGCATCTCACTTCAAACAACCATGTTTGACTTCCCAAGAAGTTGCTAACAAACAGAGAATGAATTAAAATCCACATATTCTAGATTCCATTTTATGATTTTATCCTTCCATAATTGTGTACTCACTTCGGTAGTTTCTTTGTTCCATTTAAAACGCATTAGCGTGGTCCATTGTGTAGCCGGTATTAGTCCTTTGTTTGACTTAGTGTCAAGCAGAAACCCTCCTGCTGTCTCTGATGCCAAGTAGAGTACTGGAAGCAGAGTGGCGTCACGCTTTGATCTCGCCGCCACGCTCTGGAGCTCTGCAAGTTCCAAACATTAGGTGCTCCTCTCCTCCGTTTAGCATGTCTGTCTGTTAGCATACTCCTCGTCCGTTCGCCCCCCGCCCCGCGCTCTTTATCTTTAGAGCAGTGGTTTTCAACCCTTTTGATACCAGGGCCCACTATATTTATTCATAATTTGAGCCACGGACCACCATTTTGATAGCATTTTAGCCCCACAGACCCCATTCAGCATGTGTGTGTTAGCATACACCTCCAGTTTCCCCCCTCGCTCTTTATCTTTAGAGCAGTGGTTTTCAACCTTTTTGATACCAGGGCCCACTATTTATTCATAATTTGAGCCACGGACCACCATTTATGGCCACCACCATTTTTAGCCCCACAGACCCCAAAACTGGCTTGTCGCCACAATTCCAGGCTGGATTTTGAAGAGAAAAAAAAAAAAAAAAAAAAAAAAAAAAACAGTCAAACATACAGGTCAAAATGACCATTAATCTTTGACATTCTCTAGTTGTGTAGACTTGAGCTCATTCAGAGGTTGAATATTAACTCTTGAGACTGAGAGACAGTGTATAACCATGAAACCAAATGGACCCTTGTGGGTCCATTTGGTTTCATCTTTATGCTCTCAAAGAGTTACGTCTGGTAGGTTAAACAACTTTCCATCATTTAGCCAGGGGACATCCTGAAATCCTCTCAGGGACCACTGGTGGTCCCCAGAACACCTGTTAAAAAGCCCTGCTTTAGAGTATCTGGAATCTCATTATAGATACTCTATTTATCTTACTTTGTTTCTTATATTCCTAGAATCTTATTAAATGCTAGGCTATATTATTTTTGTATTTGCCTCTCTGACCATATAGGCCAAATGGTTATGGTTTAATAATTTACATTAGGTCTACTCTGGGGTTGGTTGAGTTGTGTGTGTGGGGGGAGGGGTTAGGGTTACAGTTGTGTGTTGAAGCAGGGTTGCAGATTTGATCGTAGTGTAATAATCCTTGTCTCAGGTAGGAGAAATGTAAAGTGCCTATTTACAGGATATTTCTACTTCAAACAATAATGGAGGCTGAGCAAGTAACATGCACGAATACACTGCTACTTCATTTAATAACTACTAACAATAAAACATAAGCAAATTGCCCTCCCACCCAATACAATCGCTGGCATTATATGCCAGCAATCATACAGAGCTCCGCTTTCCAGACACACCACTCCCTGTCACTCTGAGCAAAACAGTTTTATAGTTTCTCCTTCCTCATCCCGATCACTTCCAGCCATGCATGATTGGGGTGCCACATATCACTCACTGCAGGACGGCCATCAATCAGTCCGTGAATGACAATCGTCTCATGCATGACACTCAGTTCAGATTTACTGCAATAGCTTTCATAGTACAAGGTTCAAGGTTCAAGGTTAGCTTTATTAGTCTCCCGTGGGAGAAATTTGTCTTGGAGTCAGAGACCAGAGCTGCATACAGTGACATACAGACAGATAACAGTGGACATAGGACAATACAGTTGCACACATACACACATATACACCCTAGTGTGTACCCTAGCACGATTGGGGGCTAAATGCTCTCACCATTGAGGAGCTTAATAGAGAGAGGTACAAATGAGCGTCTATACCTGTTATACTTTATCAACGGTGGAGATCTATATCTCCTGCCTGTTCGCATTGTCACATACTCGAAGTTGAGAACATGTAATGGGTCGGAGACAATGCTTTGATCAAAGCACCCCAAAAGCCTGATCAAAGATGGCTTTTGGGGTGATCGGGGGGCTAGACAAGCCCATGATCTTTCCGGCCATTGTTATAAGTCTCTCAATCTGAGATTTATGTTTGACAGTTAGGTTACCAAACCAGTTAGCTATCCCATATCTCAGAATTGACTCTATGCTTGCCCTGTAGAAAATCAACATAATATTTAAACTGACTCCAAACAATCTGAGTCTGCGAAGAAAGTGTAGACGCTGATGTAACTTAGCACAGCAAGAAGTAACATGTGTTCTCCAGCTCATGTCCTCGTCAATATGCACTCCAAGGTACTTATAAGAGGAGACCTGTTTGATGGAGTTGTTATTAACGTTCAATACAGTGTGATCACCAATGGACCTGGGATCTATGACCACCTCCTCCGTTTTCTTTGTATTAATCATCATGTAATTCCGATCACACCAGTCAACAACTTCATTCACTCCAGCTGTATGGCTGAGCAGGCTAGAGTTGCTTGATAGCAGGCTTAATATGACAGTGTCATCAGAAAACTTGATCACATACTGGTTCGGACATGAGCTTACACAGTCGTTAGTGTACAGGGTAAAAAGGAAGGAGGAGCTCACTGTTCCCTGTGGAACCCCTGTACTACTCAGTGCCTCCTCAGACACTACACTGTTGAACCTGACCCTCTGTGGTCTATTTAACAAGAATGAACAGTACCACTTAATGGCAAACGGGTTAGCACCCAGTCCCGACAACTTCCTTAACAGTATATCTGGGTGAATAGAATTGAACGCGGAGCTAAAATCAATGAACAGTGCTCTAGCATAGGCACATTTATCCTCCAGATGCTTCAGTGTGAAATGTGTAAAGGTAGAAATGGCATCACAGGTGCCGCGGTTTCTAGCATATGCAAATTGGTACTGGTCCAAACTGGGCTCTACGTCCCTTCGTACTGACTCCACCAGGATCCTTTCCAGTGCTTTTACAACATTAGATGTAATGGCAACAGGCCTGTAGTCGTTGTTCTCAGATGGACAAGACACTTTTGGTACTGGAACTAGGAGTGATTTTTTCCAAATCACTGGCACTGTGTGTGAGTCCAGAGACAATTGAAACAGCATGTGCCATGCCGGTGATAGTTCTACCGCACACATTTTCAACAAGGATGCTTGCATATCATCAGGCCCCGTTGCCTTATTAGTCTTGATTGTTCTGAAAACCCGGCATACAGAGTCAAGGTCTAGGACCAACCTGTTATCAGCATTACAGTCAAGTGAATTAATTACATCAAGACAACCCTGAGAAGTATCACATTCAAACCTCATAAAAAAGTCATTTAGTTCATTTGCTTTTGTGCTCTCATCTAGAGCTGCAATAGGCTTCCTGTCTGCCTTCATGTTTGTCATGCCACGAATGGAGTCCCATAGTTTCCTTGTGTTAGATCTAGACAAGTACATCTCAGCACGTTCCTTGTGCTTTCTCCTGGATTCCCTCAGTTGTCTATTAAGGTCCTTCTGTGCCACCTTCAAAGCTTGGGTGTCTCCCGCTTTGAAGGCAACCCTTTTCCTCCTTAGGCACGCTTTTACCTCCCTTGTCACATGAGGTTTATCGTTCGGGTAGGTAATTACGGACTTCTGTGGTACGATTGAGTCCACACAGAAGGAGATGTAAGCAGTGATCGACTCAGCGGCCGAGTTGATGTCCGCATCTTCGAAGAAGATTTCCCAGTCTGTCAAAAGGAAGCAGCCCTTAAGCTCTTCCACTGAGTCCCTAGTCCAAACGTGCACAGTCTTTTTCGTTGGTTTACTAGATTTAAAAACAGAACGGTAGGTGGGGATAAGGTAGACTGTGTTATGGTCAGAGCCACCCAGGGGTGGTCTGGCCCTGGCTGTGTAGCCACCTTTGATGTTTCCATAACATTTGTCTAGGATGTTGTCATTTCTAGTCCCACACCTTACATACTGTTGAAAACCTGGTAAAACCCTCCCCAAGTCACAATGGTTGACATCTCCTAACACTAGCATAACCGCGTCAGGCTTCTCCTGCAGGTGTCGGTGTACACAGTCGGCAATCTGGTTAGCCGCGCTGGAGGCTCTTGCATCAGGTGGTACATACACAGCACACACAAAGATGTTACTGAATTCTCTAGGAATGTAGTGCGGGCGCAGTGTGATGCATAGCAACTCCAGGTCGGGGTTACAGATCTTGTCTCTCACAGCAATATTGCGACACCAGCTGTCCCTTACGTACACACCGATCCCTCCACCGGTTAGCTTTCCAGACTTAATGTCTCTGTCTGACCGTATCAGTGTGAGCCCCTCGATCTGAGTTAAGCCGTCCGGCACATCCTCATTAAACCAAGTCTCCGTAAAAACCAGAAGCCCGGAATCACGGTACTCACAGCTGGTTCCGTTCAGGATCCTTAGTTCATCCAGCTTCTTCCGTAAAGAGCGGGCGTTGCACAGCAGCACCGGGGGTACCGGTAGCCTCGCCGCACGTCGTACCCGCTGCCGCACGCCTCCTCTCCTGCCCCGTCTCCTGGTACGCCCCGGGGGCCGCAGTAGTTCCCTGGGGACACTTCCCAGCAGCTCCGGCGGCGGTGGTGGAATGATTCCGCCTCCCCGTAGCTGTAGGAGTTCGCTCCCACTGTAGATCCGCCGTCCATCCTGCAGACACTCCACAACTTTGTTGTTCGTCAGGAGGAGTAGTCCCGTCACAAGCGCTAGTACTAGCCACATAGTTTTCCTCATCTTCGCGGCTCCTCGTAGTTCCACGCGCCACGTCCAACATCCAGATTAAAACACACACCGCCCGATTGTGCCCGTTCAGTTGTGGACAAACGTACTAGGGCTATTTATTGGATTCATGTTACACATTCCACTTAAAACAAAAACCTTTCACTCTGTACCTGGCCTGGTCCTGAATGGAAACAAGACTGCGAGGAATTTTCTTAGTGATCCTATTGGCTATTTGACTGTACCCTGTCTGACTGTACCTTGTACCCATTACTTTTCTTCCAATAAACTATTCATTCAAAATTCAGACAAGTTCACAATGGATTTTAAATAGGACGTGTTGTGATGTTGTAGATCAGCCAATAATGACATCATGAGGGGGTCACAGGGACAAACGTTTTCAGCTGGGGTTCTGAGGCCAAATACCAAATGACATGTCAGTAAAGATTACGGAATATGCAAGGAGAATGAATAATCAATAAAACATTTTATTCACAATGTAGTAACTAAAATGTGCACAAAAATACTTTCCATCACTCACACACTCAAAATTTGATGTAACTGGGGATATATCTCAGAACATTTTGACTGACATTTGAGAGACAGAAAGTAAGAAACTTTCCAAAACAATTGTGTGATGTTAATGTTCTTGATGTTACAGCCAACCAGGTATACATTGAAGCTTTAAACTGTATGTGTATATGAAAAATTCCAGTCTTGTTTATGAAGATGCTTCTGAAAATGTATTCTACTGCCAGCTAGTTTGACCACTTCAAATACTCTTCATCGTGGCTTTCCCTGAAAATCCAAGGGGTGCAAGCAGCCTGGCCCATCATCTCCATGTCCTGTTCTTTCTTGTGTCCTGGCCCTCTGGTACACAGAGAATCATCTCTATTGGCACCCGAGTCACTGTCCTGAAATGCAAAAAAAAACAAAACACAAACAAACAGTGCATATGCTGTATTATTTTTATGTAACTTTATATATTTACTTACATCATATATTACAGACATACTGATTTAATATTTACTTAATCTGTTTTTATTTAGTTTGATTTTGTACACCCCCTCCTGTTTCCAATCATCAATAATTTGGCTGTCGACTACCAGGAGATTTATCACTGAGGAGAACTGCTATATGGTCTTCCATATGACCACATATTATCCCAATTACAAAAACTGCCCAACATGATACCTGGCAACTTCTACACACTGGGGAGGGGACCCCTACTAAACATTTCACAACAACTTCTACACTCTGGGGAGGGCCCCCTACTAAACATTTCACACAAAACTTTGGTGTCACATTCTGGCAAGTGGACTGACTAGAACAAACAAATGTTGCCACCAAGCTTTATAGCTTGTATAAAATGTAATGTATATAACAAAGCAATGTGACTTTTTGGTTTGTTTCCCCCACCCACGAGTATAAAAATAATCTATAATAGTAATGAATGAATGAATGAATGAATTTTTTATTGACAGATGAGAGTTACAGTACAAGTCAAGTACACACTGCTACAAAACTGATAACAGCTTGGAGAATTACAGTACAATTCAAGTACGACTACATCAAGTCTGACAGAGCTGATTGGACACACTAGTTAAGCATACACTTGTTTACAATAGTGGCCAACTTGTTCATTTCATTAACGCATTCAAATACATACAAAACAACTACTTCAGTAAAATCAGAAGCAGCAGATCATGGGGGTAAACTCATAGTGGAGGTAAAAAGGGAAAAGAGAGGGGGGGGGGGGTGTTATATATTTTATATATAATGTTATATAACCTAGCAATATAACTTATCAGTTGTACACACTGGTTGACCATAAGTTTAACAATAAAGCCAATAACAATTAAAACAAATATTTATGCTAAAAAAAAAGCTGACGGGTCATAGCAGTGTAACTGTTCATGGATGGACAGGAACACTGCTAAGCTAGCTAACCACCACTGCACCACAACACAGTCTATTTTTTTTTGTTTTTTTTTTTAAGTTACAATGTACATTAACCAGAGCGAATTATATAACTATTCATATCAATCATTAATCACTAAAGTGACGAGCGGTCTGTTAATGCGTTAAAATGTTCTGAAATGCCGTAATTTCGCCAATTTACCTGCTAACTTGCATCCTGCTGTCGACGGAGCTGCAGCTCCGAGCTGGATGTGCAGAGGGGTTTGTTTGGAACTTGCATTCCTCCTCGAAGCTCACGCGCGCGTTTCAGCCAATAGGCGTCTCTGTTCGGCTGGAGAATGGGGAGTCAATTGGAGTGACGCCACTCTGCTTCCAGTACTCTAATGCCAAGATGCCCTTTATCCTGTCAAGGCAGTATTGATGAACAGGTACTTCCTGTACGTACTTCCTGTTTGGCATTTCAAATTAAAAGCCCTTTCCTCTGTTGTGCCTTGTCTTGCCTTCAAAATTAAAGGTTCCTTCTTTTGTACCGTTTCAGGGTCCGTTACAATGTTTAGTATCCTTATTAATTAAATATTGCATAGGCCAGTGGCGTAGGCCTACCTACAATAAAGCAAGGCCACTTGGCTATCTGGCCAAATACATTTAAAATTACGACTGAGAAAAGGTAAAACATTACATCATATATTAAGTTACGTAGTACACATTACCTAACACTGTTGTTTTATGAACATGTAGAGGTCTGTAGATTACCCCGACAATACCCCCTCATAATTAAAGGTAGGGGAAGTGATTTCACTTTTGTCAGATATCACCCCCCATTTTTTTCTGTTAAAATGCTCTACTATAAGGTGTGCAGACCATAGTCCCCCCCTCCCCCACATTAGCAGAGGAGCTAATAAAAGTTCCCCAGGTGGAGGGTGAATTCTCCACCAATCAGGATGGAGCAGCAGGTTCACATAGTGTAGCTACTCTTGGGTGCACCAGGCAGGTACTACACAATGAATTTCAAATCACTTACTCTACCTACTCATAATTAACCACCTGTCCACTACTAAGACATCAGAGACACATACTTCTCACAGATTATAATCACCCACAGAGATTTTGAGAACATGACTAATGACGAAAAACAACCATATCTACTGGGCGAAGTACAACAATATGCAAATACAGCAGCAAGATTTGTGATCTGTTGTGATAAAATAAGGATATCAAATAGAACACAACCAAAATGTTAATGTGTTTCTAGTATGTGAATTAGTTGACGTGAAATACTAGGCTATATTAGATAAGATGTGATACATGTTATGTTTTACCACAATTGTTTTTCTACGACAATACAAACAGTGATACATTATTTGCTAATGACCCAACCAGATATTCACCTGGTATTCAGTCATGTCCCCCCCCTGGTATTCAGTCATGTCCCCCCATGTCCATGCCTAGATGACATGTACCAAACGTTTTAAGATAGAAATGTTGAGTAGGGGTGACATTAGCTATAAAGCTGTGTTTTGTCACCATTACATCAATCAATCAATCAATCAATCAATCAATCAATCAATCAATCAATCAATCAATCAATCAATCAATCAATCAATCAATCAATCAATCAATCAATCAATCAATCAATCAGAGAGCAGTGTTGCCAACTTAGCACATCTGTCACTATATTTTTCAGATCCCCCTATGGCACCAAAATTAGTGATAAACTCCTGGCGGAAAATCTAGTGCTTTTTTACTGGTGAGTTGGGGCAAAATTGATTGACAGGCATGTAACTCTTTGAGAGCGTAAAAATGAAACCAAATGGACCCTTGCGGGTCCATTTGGTTTTATTTTTACACTATCAAGAGTTAAAATATTCATAATGTGAATTAGCCCAACTTAGTCTACACAACTAGAGAATGTAGAAGATTAATGGTCATTTTGCTGTATTTTCCAGGTGAGCATCTAGCACATTCTAGTGCATTTTGGAAGTGTCACTAGTGCATTTGGGATTTTGGCAGTTGGCAACACTGACCGCGAGGGACCGGCCGAGCACCCATCGCTTAACTTGAGCTTAGCTTGCGCTTAACATGCATCATTTTGCTTGATGTAGCACGCGATACAGGTATATCTAACTACCGTCTACCGGTAGTTGATTTTACTTAATTTTCATGATGCTGAATCCATTCCAAGCGTTGGTAAAACGGCCATCGGTATCGTCACAAATGTGATGATGTCAGTACGTTTGGGCAAGTGGCTGGGGCCGTTTTTAGCCCAATGAATCTGCATCACGAAAACCCCCTATTTAGACATCACATGCTATATAAAGAATGGTGAAATTTGGACTTTTTTTTCCTTCTGTAGACTGGCAATGGTATGGTCACATTATTATGCCAATCATGAAAATGCAAGTTTGCATCTGCACTTTCTGCATTCTGGGGACCCCTACTCAACATTGCTAACATAATTTAAAACCTTGGTATAGTCAACATGTCTGGGTTCACAATGGGGCTCTATAGGGCTGGCAAGTAGACTACTAGGAGTCTAAATTTACATGTTGTACACTTCTGTAATTGAGTAATAACAATGTTTAACACTCTTGAGGGCGTAGGCCTATCTACGGAACATTAGATCTAAAATGTCTAAAAATTAAATTTTTTAGAGTTCTAATCTTAGATTAGATTTCTAGACGTTTAGACAACCACTAATTTAATCTAAGATTAGACCTCTTATAAACATCCTTTATAGACATTTTTAGATCTAATGCTCAGTGGGTAATGAAACAGTCCATTTGGTTTCATTTTGCGCTGCACAGTTAAGATCTGTAGACACACATGAAATCAACCAGGTCTTGTTACGATTGTGTTCCAGGCACTCAGTCGAACAACAGGCACCACTTCTCATTACTTGGGCATCAGGAATAAAGCATTTATTAACAGTTTACAGAATTGCAGTGCATTTCAAGTACAAACTCCAGCATCACCTAAGAAAATAAATTGTAAAACAGCCATGCTACGAGGTTTACCGATCTACAGCTTGTCAGATTGTAAAACAAAACTATTTGGGGGGTCCCAAACACTGCCGTCGCCCCCAGTGGTGTTCGGGGGGCTGGACTCGCGGGTGATCAACCAAAACAGACCTGCGTCCGTCACCAGACGCAAGTTGTTCAAATATAGCATGATGTTATAGTTGTGATGCGTGATGCCGACTGGTAGCGGCGATCCCTCCGCGTTAAAAGCGACAAACGACGACACCGCAAAACTAGGAACATACATGCAGAACGAGACCAACGCCAGAGCCAGCGCGACGGCCTTCCTCCTCCTCGCCCCTCGATCTTCGCGCCTGCAGCACAAAAAACACGCCGCCCCCAGACACGTCGCCGCGGCGAAAACACAGGCCAGAGCGCCCAGCCCGACATTGAACTTATCGTCCGACGCCCCGCCGGCGTACCTGGCGTCGACGTCCGTGAAAAGCAGGCAGGCGACGAGCAAAGTGAAGACGACAGGCAGAGAACAGTAGACGCGCCGCAGCTTGCGGAAGGCGAACTCCAGCGCCGCCAGCTGTTGGAGCATCAGGCCGCAGTGCCTGGAGGCGAGCCACGCCAAAGCAAATTTGTTGCAATTGACTGCAATCGGCCAGCAGCTCCCATCGACGTCCAACAAGAGTTTGGCCATCGCCGGCGAGGACACGCACTGCAGGAGCGCTACTAAGACCAGGGACACGTTGAGAACGGTGAGGGCCTTTCGGGCGGCCAGAGCGGCCATGTGGTTCTTTTTGCACAGGACACACAGCCAGACGATGGAGCTGAGGAGCCACGGCAGGCCGACGCAGAGGCCGGTCAGCAGGAGAGCCACGGAGACGGTGGTGTCTTCCTTGGGGGTTGTTGGGTAGATGCCGTGGTCCCCCAGGGGCTTCCATGATCTGCTGTACGGACCGCTGAAGTTACCGGGACTCGTCTCCATGAAAGCGACAGACTATGCGGACATTGTCGCACTGCACCGTTTGGTCTGCTTCTGGAAAGTGAGATTGTGAACATGTTTTAAGGGAGTGGTTTTCAACCTTTTTTCATATACCTGGGGCCACTGTTTATTCAGCATTTGAGCCACGGACCACAATTTGATGTCATTTTAGCCCCACAGACCGCCCAAAACTAAAGATTTATTATGCATACCAGGCTGGATTTGGGAAACAAGATAGGCAAAATATACAGAGCCAAAATGACCATAATAATCTTCTATCATGTGTTGTGTAGACTTGGGCTGGTTAAGATGATGAATAATATTTTAACTCTTGGTTTCATTTTTACACTCTCAAGAGTTACATCTGGTTAACCAACTTAGCTGAGGACCTCCTGGAACCCCCTCGAGGACCACTGGTTGAAAACCACTGTTTTAAATTGTTTTTCACAACATTCAAGGAGCCCTTCGCGAAGCCTCATCAGCCCTTGAGGTGAGGTTTTGTCACCGTCCAATCCCATTGCAAATAGTTAAGCATAAATAAAATCAAACAAACAAATAAATAAATAAAGTAGGTGGAAAGGCTTCCACTCTATAGGCCAGAAAATCCAAACTATAGTATGTGATAACCTCTAAATTCAGTTTGGGCCAACAAAACTGTCAGCCACTCATTTACTGTGATGGTCAGTTCAGTTCTTGTCATGGCATAGTTTATCATAGTTTGTATTATTTATGGTGCGACAACCCAGTCTCATGAGGTTTAGGCGAATATGCACGGAGGTGCCAATCCGTCCTAACCTGACTCCGCCAGATGGGGCAGCAGAGGGAGTAGGGCGCCCCCCCCCCACCTCCTACTCCCTCTGCTGCCCCCTCTGGCGGAGTCAGGAAAAATCCGTCCATACTCGCCTAGAAAACGCAAAAATCTGTGCATATTCGCTTACAATAAATTTGTGCATATTAGACTTGCATATACTGTACTCCACTGAAAATGACGGAGCGGCGCCGTCTGTGCCGACCATGAGCATTGTGAAGCGCCAGCCTTGCAATGGTCGGCAGAGCCGACTCAGCCGCGTCCGAGTTGCGATGTGTTAGGGACAGAATAGTAAATACTGTATTATAAAACCCAAACTGCCCCACCCCCATTTCGCCACTTCCGTGTTTGTGAAAACCACACCCAAGTACATATTCATAGATTTTTGCTTTAACTAGTAGTGTATGCACACAATTTGTAGGTGGCATTCCGTGCGTAGTGTACTACATCATGTCGTCATGTCCACTTGGGGACTTTAGGGGATTGTTTTACTACTAGTCGCAGGATGCATTGTTAATTTAGATTTCTTTCCTAAGGTTGTTTAAACCTGTGATTTTCATGAGCTCACCTACGCCGCATTGTGAGCCTATATATCTGCTATTCTCGAGTAGTTGCCAATGCAGTCGTAAAGAGCTAATTTATTTTCATTGATGAAAAGTAGCCACCTCAAATGAGCTATATACTTACATTTATAGTCTAAGACTATACATCGGCAGCTACTTGAGAATAGCAGGTCTACAGGCTTACAACGCCCCATTCTGAGCTTGTATATTTTCCAAAATAGTTCTTGTTTTATACAAAGGAAAAATAAAATAAAAACCTGGCTGGCACTAAAAATTTCAGATGTGGGTCTGTGTTGACAGATACATGTAAGTAAACTACCATCATTTTCCAAGCCACTTTGAGGTCGCCTATAAAAAGCAAATATGGCAACAATTGGAGAAATCCATGAAAACTCCTGATTTTAACTGGAGGTTTTGTTTGTATTTTTGTAAATAACACAAGGTATGGAAAAAAACTACGCCATGACATCTTCAATTGAAATGAAAGTGTGGTTTAAAGAACTTACTGTATTCCTACAAAATAGGGGAGAGAAAGGGGGAATTAAGGTCTTACCTAAACAGACACAACTCCTTCTGAAGTGAACCTTTAGAGGATTGGATGACTAATATCTCAGTACAGTAACTACCCAGCAATAAAACCGATATCACAAGAGTGATTGCACTTTAACCTGTTTAACAATCAAATCAAAGAGTCAAAGAATCAAAGAGTAATGTCAGTTTGCACGACCAGAGCCATAGACATAGACCAGGGGTCGGCAACCCAAGATGTTAAAAGAGCCATTTTCGACCCAAAATTAAATTCAAAATCTGTCTGGAGCCGCATTTCATTATTTATTTATTTTTTCCTGAGAGTGTGCAAATGTGAACCAAATGGACCCTGGCGGGTCCATTTGGTTCCATTTGCACACTCTCAGAAAAAAAAGGTTGTCAAAGAAAAATCATTAACATGGTGAAACACAACCTTTCTTCAGAAATGGAGTTTCTAAAAAAAAATAAAGGTATATTAATGACATAGTAAACTGAGTAAACCTTTGAAAATGTGTGGTTTAGATTGAAAGCTCCACCTCTGATAACTGCTGGGCTTTTTTGACATGGCCAAGTGCTACTTTAACTGGCAACTGTCAGACAGCGCAATGCGTTTTGGGTGACTGAAATGTTTATATTATTTTGGTATGTAATAATGCTACAGCCATTGAGCCACTAGGGCTGTGTTCTGGAGCCACAGGTTGCTGACCCCTGACATAGAAATGTCATGAAATTAAGGGCCCCTGGGCCGCCACCAGCCAAAGTGCCCCCCTACACCGGAGGATCTATCTGCCCGGCGGGCGGCATGATGGTTTAGGACATTTTGGGCTATTTTAGTGACACAAAATTAGTAAGCCCATTGTTAATAAGGACCGTGTGCACCATCTTTATTCACTTTTACCCCTTTTTTGGGTGGGCCCTGAGCTTGAGCCTCTTAGCGATCACGCAGACATTCAAGCTCATGGGCCCCCCTAGCTCAGGGGCCCCTGGGCCTGGGCCCAACGTGCCTGTTGGATAATCCTTCCCTGGACGTATAGACAGAGTTACGCAACTCCGTTCACATCATGGGGTATCATCACAAGGTGAAAAATTTACAGAATAAAAGTTACAGAGAAAAAGTTTATAGAATAAATGTTACAGAAAAGGTTTACAGAAAGAAGCATCACAATAACAGTAGTGATATCAATACTAATAATAATTATAGGGGTAATAATAATAACTATAACTAAAAAATAATAAAATAAAACAACAATTTTAGTTATTACATTAATTATTACATTATTACATTAATTATTACATTATATTTAATGGGGTTACAAAAGTGTGGGGTAGCCTGAAACTTGGGGGGGAAAGACTATTGGATTATTATTATTTTTTTGTTTTAATTTTCATTATTTTTTGGATAATCCTCCCTACTATAGAGTGTGGTGACCATATAAGGAGTTCCTTCCTGTCCCCAGTGAGCCCCTGAGTTTCAGTTTGGGCTTTGGGAGAAAAGCCTTTCATCCAATCAGGATGAGAGTGGGCTTCCTTGAATGGGGTGGGCCTTGGTGTATGCGCTGTTGGCCTGATGCGCTTCCCCCACTGCAGAGTGTGTGCATGTGCACATCTTGTTACCCGGGAGACTAGGGGGTTTTCCCATCACCCAAATTATCTGAATGCTCCTTTAAATAGGCACAAATTCCACCCACTTTTTCCTTTACGCCTGCAAGAGTGTGACATCACCGTAGAGTTAAGACAAAGTTCAGACACACACACACACACACACACACACACACACACACACACACACACACACACACACACACACACACACACACACACACACACACACACCTGCGTGGTGAGATGCCGGCTAAGAAATAGATCACCCAATCACTATGTTTGATGTGATTGCCGTCACAGCTGCAGTGATCTCTCTCTGCTGTATTTGGAAGTGAGGTGATACCACCGTTTTTTGGAACGTGCACCTGCACAAATTGCTGTTGCTATGCTTGCATGGCAACGTATTGTTTTGTGTGTAACTATACCATACCTATATGTACATCCTATATAAAATGATTCTATTAGATATCTACCCTCTACATGTGACCGAGAGCAGGTGATGATTTAGAAACACATACCAGGAGTGAGCTAGAAAATAAGCAATAAGAGATACAGGGTAACTCTGTCATCTTTTCCTTAGTGGTCAGAAGGAAGCCTTCTGGTAAAATAATGAGCGAGCATCAAGCGGTGCACATCCAGCGGCTCTGCAGCTCCGCGACCAGCCAACAACACACGAACAAACAAGGAGACCGACAACACCTTACCGAGACGGTAACTTCCACAGGCGGAGTAAAACCACGTCGGCCGGCCGTCTCGGGAAAGATCCACACCTGTACGACCTGCGACAAGACTTTCCGACGCAGACGTTGGCTGCGGGTCCACGAGCGTCTTCATACCGGAGAAAGACCATACCGATGTGGAGAGTGCGACAAGACTTTCACTCGACGCGACTCTCTCTGGAGCCACCAGCACGACCACTCCAAAGAGAGACCGCACCGATGTGAAGAGTGCGACAAGACTTTTGCTCAACGCAGCTCTCTGACGAGGCACCAGCACGTCCACTCTGGGGAGAGACCTTACCGCTGCGAGGTCTGCGGCAAGAGTTTCGCATACGGCAGCAGGCTGAAGACTCATCAACGGCTTCATAGCGGCGAAAAACCGTACCGGTGTCAAGAGTGCGACAAGACTTTTGCTCAACGCCGCTCTCTGACGAGGCACCAGTACGTCCACTCTGGGGAGAGCCCGTACCGCTGCGAGGTCTGCAGCAAGAGTTTCGCATGCGGCAGCACGCTGAAGACTCATCAACGGCTTCATAGCGGCGAAAAACCGTACCGTTGTCAGGTGTGCAACAAGCGCTTCGCCTGGCGGTATTCCCTGAAGATTCACCGGCGCCTCCATACGGGGGAAAAACCGTACTGCTGCGCCGACTGCGACGAGAGTTTCCGCTATTTAAAAGCGCTCACGTGCCACCGGTGGAGCGCGCACGCGGAGGAAATGCCGTACCACTGCACGCAGTGCAAGAAAGGTTTCAATCGGATGGATGTTCTGCAGGGTCACCTACGCATACACACTGGGGAGAAACCCTATCGCTGTGACTTTTGCGACAAGGGTTTTGCTCAGTCGGGCAACATGAAGAGGCACCGGCGCATCCACGTGCATAACAAAAACCTTGCGCGCGCGGAGGAAATGCCGTACCACTGCACGCAGTGCAAGAAAGGTTTCAATCGGATGGATGTTCTGCGGGGTCACCTGCGCATACACACTGGGGAGAAACCCTATCGCTGTGACTTTTGCGGCAAGGGTTTTGCTCAGTTGGGCAACATGAAGAGGCACCGGCGCATACACGTGCATGACAAAAACCTCGCCAAAACACCTTCGTCATGATAAGAGTTTCAATATGAGCGGTGTGTAGTCTAGTATTAGCCCGGGGGTTTCCAACCCTGATTTACTTGCATTCTTCCCGCGTGGATCTGAAAATTTTGCTTTCGCAAGTAAGTCAACATAATGAAGGTTGGAATGGACCTGAGCCTTCTGGTGTAGGTTGAAGAAAGACACCAATGTGTTGTATCAATGCGCATTGTGCATCCACTGTTGTCCTACAACCAAGGATGTGGATTTGTCCAAAAATTACTGCTAAACTAGATCAGCACTCGGTAGAGTGCATAATGAATGATTGAATGCCTTTATTTCAGACTCAGGGTCCATAGAGAAACACAAAAGACACAATACAATACCACACACTTCTACCGTTATCAAGCGATAATTCCCAGTAGGCTGCTTATCAGCACCATTTTATGAAGGAGCCATGTTGTCTGGAGCCTACTCACTGATAACAGTCAAATCTGCTTGCAGTTAGGTTTGTGGTAAAGGACTTCAATGTTTTGTATCTTACAGCATTATGTATGAGTACAATACAGAGAATGTTTGCATTCGCCATCTTTGTTGAAGAAGTGTCTATTTATGTCTGAGATAACTAATCTTAATTATCTTTCATAGTGGTTTGAGCCCTGTGGAAATGTATTAAGTTTTAAAATTCATTGTTTTTCTGCAAACTTTCTCTCCCCTTCCGTCCACGTTTGATTGCATTCTAGACCAAATACTTCCATTGCTCCAATTCCATGTCCAATAAAATGTACTTTTAGCGACATCTCTTTGGCATTTTTTATGTTATATCTATGCTGGTTAAGTCTGTCTGCTATTGTGTTCCTGGTTTCCCCTACATATTGTAGATTACATTTGTTAAATGTGATTAGATAGATAGAGTTTTTTTGTGGTCGCTGTTATGTTTTGTTTTATCCCTATCATGTTGTCAGACCTCACAGACCATCAGGTCTGTGAGGTTAGGTTGAGGGTCGGGGATTTAGGCTTAGGGTTACAGTTGGAGGGGACTAGGGTTTTGTGTCTTGGAACAATGGGAGTCTGCAGAGCAATGGCCATACTGAGATGAAAAAGTCCTGCTGATGACAACGTGATAACTGCGATCTTATCTACTGATAACGGTAGAATCCGCTGACAATACACTAAATATTGTGGTTAAGAGGAAGTGGGATTGCAATATTGGCAGAAGTAATGCAAAAATAAACAAACTAATATAAAACAATATGATTGATTTAAGATTATTTGAAATGGTAGGGACCGGTACGTTCATAGGCTAGTCTCCACTCACATACTCCAATTCGAACAATTACAATTGTGCAATGTGTTGTGTTTTTTGCTTTTGTGTCGCTTGGGTTCTGTGGTCTGGTGTTGTGATGAAGAGTTTCGATTTATCTCGTCCGGAAAAACGGCTCGGCCAATGAGCCAAGGAGTTGGAGGTGATCTTAAAAAAAATAGCCAATCAACACCGAGGATCATCTAACTGCCACAACGGAACAGTTGCCCATAAAAACAGCACACATCCATTCAGTTTCATTGTAACTAGAGTTTCATTCTTTAATACTGCATTTAGTTTTAAATAGTGCAAATGTCCGACGCCAACTGCACTGCTAGTCAGTTAGTCACTGTGCTGACTAAGTGTTAACTGTTGTTGTCGACTGCAAACAACGTCACAGGAAGACAGATTCGCTGATCTCCAGTGATTGGTTGAGGGAAAATCAAGGTCCCGCCTCCTCGTACATCGGTTACAATGGGACCAATGTCAGAGTCTTGAGCCATGACTCAGAGTCTGACAATCAGGCTAACAAAGTCGTGAGATAGCCTGAAACTTGGGGGAAAAAAGACTATTGGATTTTTTTTTTTTTTTTTTTTTTTTTTATTGCTTTAATTTTCATTATTTTTTGGCTAATCCTCCCTACTATAGAGTATGGTGACCATATAAGGAGGTCCTTCCTGTCCCCAGTAAGCCCCTGAGTTTCAGTTTGGGCTTTGGGAGAAAAGCCTTTTCATCCAATCAGGATGAGAGTGGGCTTCCTCGAATGGGGTGGGCCTTGGTGTATGCGCTGTTGGCCTGATGCACTTCCCCCACTGCAGAGTGTGTGCATGTGCACATCTTGTTACCAGGGAGACTAGGGGGTTTTCCCATCACCCAAATATCTAAATGCTCCCTTAAAAAGGCACTAATTTCACCCACTTTCACCTTTACTCCTGCAAGAGTGTGACATCACCGTAGAGTTAAGACAAAGTTCAGACGCACACACACACACACACACACACACACACACACACACACACACACACACACACACACACACACACACACACACACACACCTGCGTGGTGAGATGCCGGCTAAGAAATAGATCACCCAATCACTATGTTTGATGTGATTGCCTTCACAGCTGCAGTGATCTCTCTCTGCTGTATTTGGAAGTGAGGTGAAACCACCGTTTTTTGGGACGTGCACCTGCACAAATTGCTGTTGCTATGCTTGCATGGCAACGTATTGTTTTGTGTGTAACTATACCATACCTATATGTACATCCTATATAAAATGATACTATTAGATATCTACCCTCTACATGTGACCGAGAGCAGGTGATGATTTAGAAACACATACCAGGAGTGAGCTAGAAAATAAGCAATAAGAGATACAGGGTAACTCTTACAACTGTCATCTTTTCCTTAGTGGTCAGAAGGAAGCCTTCTGGTAAAATAATGAGCGAGCATCAGGCGGTGCACATCCAGCGGCTCTGCAGCTCCGCGACCAGCCAACCACACACGAACAAACAAGGAGACCGACAACACCTTACCGAGACGGTAACTTCCACAGGCGGAGTAAAACCACGTCGGCCGGCCGTCTCGGGAAAGATCCACACCTGTACGACCTGCGGCAAGACTTTCCGACGCAGACGCTCGCTGCGGGTCCACGAGCGTCTTCATACCGGAGAAAGACCATACCGATGTGGAGAGTGCGACAAGACTTTCACTCGACGCAACTCTCTCTGGAGCCACCAGCACGACCACTCCAAAGAGAGACCGCACCGATGTGAAGAGTGCGACAAGACTTTTGCTCAACGCAGCTCTCTGACGAGGCACCAGCACGTCCACTCTGGGGAGAGACCTTACCGCTGCGAGGTCTGCGGCAAGAGTTTCGCATACGGCAGCAGGCTGAAGACTCATCAACGGCTTCATACGGGCGAACTCTTTCGCTGTCACCAGTGCCACAAGAGTTTCACCCTTTTCAGCAAGCTTCGCATCCATCGTCGCCTCCACACCGGGGAAAAACCGTACCGCTGCGCCGACTGCGACGAGAGTTTCCGCTATTTAGACGCGCTCAGGTGCCACCGGTGGCGCGCGCACGCGGAGGAAATGCCGTACCACTGCACGCAGTGCAAGAAAGGTTTCAATCGGATGGATGGTCTGCAGGTTCACCTGCGCATCCACACGGGTGAGAAACCGTACCACTGTACACACTGTGGGAAGAGTTTCAGAGTAAAGAGCGGCCTGGACAATCATCTCCGCATCCACACGGGTGAGAAACCGTACTGCTGTCCACACTGCGAGAAGAGTTTCAGAGTAAAGAGCGGCCTGGACAATCATCTCCGCATACACACTGGGGAGAAACCCTATCGCTGTGACTTTTGCAGCAAGGGTTTTGCTCAGTGGAGCAACATGAAGAGGCACCGGAGCATCCACGCGCATGACAAAAACCTCGCCAAAACAACTTCGTCATGATAAGAGTTTCAATATGAGCGGTGTGCAGCGACACTGCTAGGCATACTGCGTTCCAACAAAATCTCTAGAGATGCATTCAATCATATTGTCTATGACACTCTCTGTTAACATATTTGTTGACCCCAGAGGCTGCTGGCTATATAGACCCATGTGTATTTAGGCCTAATCTTCATCGTGAAGCCCTAACTCTGCCACTTCATCTCAAAGTTTTCCTTCTTTATGGCTTCCCTTGATAGAGCAGCCCTCACACTGTTCCACAGCTTTGGTCCTTTATGTTTGCAAGTAGTGAAGTAAAGCAGGTTTTTCAGGTGTTACAGCTCTGCTTCTTCTATAAAGGTGTGTTGTCATGTCGCCCTGCCTCCTAGCGGTATCGTCATATATTTCCTGCAGAGAGGATGGGGGTTGTGCAACCATAATCTTACCCGCCCTGTTGATCAGACTGCGGAGTAGTGATTTAAGCTTGATAGACAGGTTGCCAAACCCGGTTGTGATAGCATAACGAACAAGTGATTCTATAGATGCCCTGTAAAACATCATCATAAACGTTCCTGTTTACTCCATGAAGTCTAAGCCTGCGTAAGAAGTGCAGGTGTTGGCTCATATGTGAACACACATGTGTGTATCATCAGAGAATTTAATAATATAGTTATTGGTATACCGGACTCTGCAGTCATTGGTGTATAAGTGTAACGCCCGGGATTTGAACCCGGGTCTCCCGCGTGAAAGTCCAACATCTTAACCACTAGACCAAGAGGACATCCCTTTGGTCCGGGGACAGATCATAGAGTAATAAAATAACAGAGGCCGGACTGGAGCGATAGCCCCGCCCCCTTGTTATTCATTTCAATACAAGTTGCTCATTGGCGCTTTGAAGCACCCGGAAGACCGCCGGAAGTGCGCCTATTTCCGCATTGGGGCACCAAAATTTGGTGCCCCAATGCGGAAGTATTTCTCCATGAACGCGCCCGACGCAAGGGATTATGGGAACCATGAACGAGCGCCGTCGCGCACGAGCAAAGGAAAAAAACATCAAAAGGCATCAAAAACAAGCTTGTGGGTGTGCATTGAGCTTATTATCTGTCATATAATACATCCGTTGTGTTTTGAGAGGTAGTATATGACGTGAGGACCGCGGGTTTATTCAGAAAACAACTTAAATACAAACTGCCCTGTCCGCGTGCACAAAGCAAACGAGCGTGCGTGCTCTCGGGGCGTTCGTGCATGAATTCCACCCGCCTGCAGTACCAAACTTGGCCACCAGCGTGCCAGCTTCAAGCCTGGAGCCGCTGTCTGCTGGTGTGGGGCAGATATTGGTTTTTCCAGGCCATCACGGCAGAGGCTGTAGCCACCTGCTACACTCACCTCCCTTTTGACCTGCTTCCACGGGGAAACCCGATCCGGGTCACGGCACCAATGTAACGCCCGGGATTCGAACCCGGGTCTCCCACGTGAAAGTCCAACATCTTAACCACTAGACCAAGAGGACATCCCTTTGGTCCGGGGGCAGATATATTGGTTTTTCCAGGCCATCACGACAGAGGCTGTAGCCACCTGCTACATAAGGTAAGAAGAAGAGGGGAGCTGACGCACCCTTGTGGTGCACCAGTGCTAATGACAAAAATGTCTGAGAGGGTTGAGTTAACCTTAAAGGTAGGGGAAGTGATTTCACTTTTGTCAGTATTTTTTTTCTGTTAAAATGCTCTATTATAAGGTGTGGAAACCACATATGGAGTTTCCCCCTCCCCCACGTTAGCAGAGGAGCTAATAAAAGTTCCCCAGGTCACCACAATTCTCCTCCAATCAGGAGAGAGCAGCAGGTTCACATAGTGTAGCTACTTTTGGGGGCCCCTAGTGCACCAGGCTGGTACTACACCATGAATTTCAAATCACTTCCCCTACCTTTAACTAACTGTTGTCTACCCACCATCTGATTATATAAGGGTTCAGCTTCATGTTCATCAGCCTACGTAACAGGATCTGAGGTAGCAGAGTGTTAAAAGCCGAGCTCAGATCCATGAAAAGCATAGGCTGAGCTACTCTCCAGATGATTAAGAATGAGATGGGACACAGTGTTGAGAGCATCATCTGTACCTACTGCTGTCTGTGTACGCAAACTGGTAGGGATCTAAGAGATGTTGCGCCCCCTTCCTTAGATTCCCCACCACAATGCGTTCCAGCGACTTCATAATGGCTGACGCTATAAAGTCACTGGTCTAAAGTCAATATTTACTTTAGGGCAGGGTATGTTAGGGAATTATCACCCCTCTTCAGTGTTGCCAACTTGGCGCGTTTGTCGCTATATTTAGCGCTTTTTCAGACCCCCCTAGCGCCAAAATTAGTGAAAAACTCCTGGCGGAAAATCTAGTGCTTTTTGGCTGGTGAGTTGGGGCGAAATTGATTGACAGGCGCCAGAGATAAAACCCTCATTTTTCACCATTTTTCCTCCTATGATAGTGATTTCAACCAGTGGTCCCCAGACTAAATGATGTAACTCTTTGAGAGCGTAAAAATGAAACCAAATGGACCCTTGCGGGTCCAGGCAGAGCATCTAGCCGCATTCTAGTGCATTTAGGAAGTGCCACTAGTGCATTTTGGATCTTGTCAGTTTGCAACACTGCCCCAAACACACACACACACACACACACACACACACACACACACACACACACACACACACACACACACACACACACACACACACACACATTACATGACATGGCTACATTGTCTCCATCCCTGCCGGAGGAGGAGGAAGAGGCGACACACAGTTATAAAGTAACACGAGAAGCGCCACAATGTTGCAAACAAGCCCAACATCCGCACAACACCACCACCGCCACCGTGTACGACTGGAGTGCTTCTTTGTTTCGCATCACTTGGCGGATTTGAAACATTATAACGACCGTGCCGTGTGTGTGTGTGTGTGTGTGTGTGTGTGTGTGTGTGTGTGTGTGTGTGTGTGTGTGTGTGTGTGTGTGTGTGTGTGTGTGTGTGTGTGTGTGTGTTTTCCTTCTATACTGGGGGGTTTTCTAGTCTCTGGTCCGCCAGGCAGCAGGTGCAAGACGCTGGCTGATCATTAGGAGACTATTATTATGGGCTGCTGCTACGCAGTTCTTTCTTTCCGCCGTAGAGAAGACTGTCGACCATTATGAAGTTTCTAGATGTAGCACGCAGCCATGATCCAGCCACAACGACTTGTTGTGCGTTGGACTGGCGAGTGGGAGTCCCGGGTTCGATCCCCGCTTCCGCGTAATACTACAATCTGGCGTAGTCGGCAGGATTTGGAGTGCGGGTGTTATCCCCAATATACCCGAATACGTCCTTGCGGGTCCACATGAGGGACATCACGTACGGGGTCCGTGGTGTGAAGTGTGAAGCGCGAGGACGCGCTCCAAAAGATCAAGGGGGTGAATGTAGCACCCAGCCATGAGCCAGCGACAACAACCCCGCCAATCGGGCTCAGCCCTATTGGCGCGACTTGTTGTGCGTTGGACTGGCGAGTGGGAGTCCCGGGTTCGATCCCCGCTTCCGCGTAATACTACATAGAGTAGTTTCTCTCGACAGACACAAGGAGGTGAAACGTCTTAGTATTGACATTCTAAGCTTCGTGTTTTGGTTGTGTAGTGGTGCTGGGGCTACGTCCCTCTCTCTCTCAGTGTTGCCAACCTGGCGCATTTGTCACTATATTTAGCTCTTTTCCAGACCCCCCTAGTGCCAAAATTAGTGAAAAACTCCTAACGGAAAGTCTAGTGCTTTTTGACTGGTGAGTTGGGGGGGAAATTGATTGACAGGCGCCAGAGATAAAAGCCCCATTTTTCACCATTTTTCATCCTATGACAGTGGTTTTGGTCTCCAGGCTAAATGATGGATAGTTGGTTAACCAGATGTAACTCTTTGAGAGCGTAAAAATGAAACCAAATGGACCCTTGCGGGTCCATTTGGTTTCATTTTTACGCTCTCAAGAGTTAAAATATTCATCATGTGAATTAGCCCAAGTCCACACAACTAGAGAATGTAGAAGATTAATGGTCATTTAATGGTCATATTCCCTTCCAGGCAAGCATCTAGCGCATTCTAGTGCATTTTGGAAGTGCCACTAGTGCATTTTGGATTTTGGCAGTTGGCAACACTGCCCCTCTTTTCCATATTGTAGGAATAATGCCATCAGGCCCACCAGCTTTCTTGATGCCCAGCTTTTTAAATACCTTAGCCACACTGCTGGGCTCCATTACTATTCTAACTGAGGTGTCACATATAACTGCATCAAGCAGGTTGTTACATTCTGTTATAAAAGCACATGCTTCAGAGTCGAAATGTGCATAGAAAAGATTTAATTCATTTGCTTTCACTAGTTCATTTGAAACCTGCGTTTCCTTCTCAGAGTTCTTCTCAGAGTTCATGTTGGTCATCTTCTTTACAGTCCCACAGTGTTTTTAGAAGAGAAGGATTCTCTGACTCGCTCCCTGTGATGTTTGTGTGCTTCCTTTAGTATTAAGTTCAATTCTTTCTGGGCAGCTCTCAGTTCAATTGTATCATTATTCCTAAAAGCTTGTTGCTGTTTGATCTCCGGTGAGATATATTCTTTATTATTTGTAACCGGGCCGACACCCTGAAAAACGCGCATGAGGACCCACACGGGCTTGCACAGTCTGTAGCCAGAGCTTTACCAAATCTGGAAATCTGAAAACGCACATGAGGATTCATACTGAAAAGTGAAGCGTTGACTGCTCACACTTCCCAATGACTGAATGGACCATTGAGCACTTTGAGTAAACATGTAGTCATGTAGTGCATAAAAACGTGCTATAAAAATGCAATCCATTTTTAAGCTCCAAAGCACAACAAGGTATCTAATTAAGAACGTCACCTCTTAAACAAATACAAAAAGAACAAAAATCACGGCATTCCATACTTTAATGAAACAGACAGGAAATTGTTGACATACAGTAGGTTTTAGTATTTTCTTGCATTTTTTAAGCTAATGTCTAAGCCTTTGCTCCTGTGACCACATGCCCAAAAATGATAGATTGAGCATGTAAGTGAATCATCCTCCATCCAGCTGTAACAGTAACATCAGAGAGGGCCACAGACTTTACAGAAATGCGCTGTAAAGTCTTCCAGTAGCAGCCTCTTCTGCGCGTCTACATTTGAAGCTGGCACCGGCTGCGGATTTGTTTGCGGAGTTGTTTGAAGAACGGCCACAAACACAGCCACAGGCTACAGGAGGAAGCGGAAGCATTACGCCGGATAATGCCCTATACGTCGAATTCAAAGTGCCGGAGACTATTGGATGTTACGTCGAAAACAGATGGGCTCAATAATGACATGGAAAGCACAGCCAGGCCCAGCTTTGAGGGGATAAACGGACACAGAGAGGAAGTGAATATATGAATAAATCAGAAGCGTTTGAGGGAAGAGGGAGACGGGTTTTATGATTCTTCTTTTCATTTTAAACATGCAGTTTTTTTTTTTTTTTTTTTTTTTTATCTGTGTGAGTTAGATCTTGTTTACTTAAGTCGTGTTTTGTTTAATTACCCAAGCAGATGAGTTTCATATAGTCATACAGCCGTTGTATTAGTATTTATCCAACCTGCTTTACATACATTTACATTCATCCATTCACACAAAAATGGCGGCGAAAACCATCGACTAACTCTGGAGGAGCCCTGGATTCGAACTGGAAACCTTGTGGTATCCAGCCACCCTGAGCCACCGTCCAGCATCTGCCTGTTTTCCTTCTTATTCAGGGGCGGATCTATGCATGGGCATGGGGGGGGGGGGGGGGGGGGGCAATGCCCCCCCAAACACGATGCCATGCAAAACAACCCAAGATATTTCAAATTAAAGTGCTTATATTTAAAATGATTTGAACCACTACTACTAACCAACTACAATTTTGGCACCACTAAACCAACAGCATTTCATCATTGAAAACAGAAAACTCTCTGAGTCAGACCTTTAGCTTTATGCATGCTGCGTGTCTGTTGCAACTTCAACAGCAACTGATGTTATTATTGATGCTGTACTTGCCTAAAAGGCCTGTAACCGAAAATGGTAAGGGGGCGGCTTCATCGCAGCCGCCCCCATACCATTTTCTCTTGCCCCTCCAACATGTTCTCTTGCCCCCCCCCCCCCATCCCCCCCCCCTCCAAATGGGATATGATACATCCGCCCCTGTTCTTATTCCTTCTAGTTGGTGAACACTTCCCACGCAGGCTGCTCTTCGATGTACATGATGTGGATAAAGCCACAGTAGAGTCCATAACACCGAATCGGAGTCCCAGGGTGAAGAGGGAGCTGGTCATGATGCCACCGACCAGGAATACGGACGTCCCCGCACCTAGAGCTGCGAGGTAAGGGTCAAGGACGGGCCTCTAATATATATATATATATATATATTTATATATATATATATATATATATATATATATATATATATATATATATATATATATATATATATATATATATATATATATATATATATATATATATATATATATATAGTAGTATATATATATATATATATATATATATATATATATATATATATATATATATATATATATATATATATATATATATATATATATATATATATATATATATATATATATATATATATATATATATGAACATGTGTGGAGGTGGATGTGTGGAGGTGGATCTAGGCATGGGCATAGGGGGGCAATGCCCCAAGATCATCCAAAGATATTTCAAAGTCAAGTGCTTATTTTTAAAATGATTTGAAACTATCTATCTTGAATCTATCTATCTATCTATCTATCTATCTATCTATCTATCTATCTATCTATCTATCTATCTATCTATCTATCTATCTATCTATCTATCTATCTATCTATCTATCTATCTATCTATCTATCTATCTATCTAATTTAGGGATGACTACACCACAGCTCTGGTGTCACCCCCATGTTGTGTCAGAGTATTACATTAAATTGGTTTAGTGTCCATCTGGCAGGCAGACCTCTGAGATCACACTAATGTCACCATGCATGTGACCAGCCACAGACTCGCCCACACCCAAATAAGGAGGAGTAGTGAGGGGTTCTTTAACCTATGTCGTGCCATAATGATCACAAGGAAAACAAATGGGTAGCTTCATATATAGGCAATGTGACTGTGCCATATATAGGCACAGTGAATCTTGTGTGATGATTTACATTCATAAAATATCATGGTGGACCAGAGCTAATGCAGGACTTTCTGCCATTCATGGCCTGCAAGGTACAACTGTCGACACCAGGGGGCAGTATTGTGTTATTTACAAAGTGTATGTGGATATACATTATACACAGCATGCAAAACGCAACTGTTGTCGACCTATCAGATAGGCTATTCTAGTTGTCGTATGAATTAAGGTTAACTGGGGGTAGAATTGACTTATAGTAGTAATAGTAGTATTATCAAATTTGACAAAAAAAAAAAGTGCTACCAAGGGCCAAGGCTGAAGAATGATTTATTGTGTAAAATGGCTATTTTATTCTTATTTTTGCCCAGGTCAGCTGAGGTAGGAGTTTTGTGGTGGGAGATCTGCGTCCAGGACAGGACAGCTGGTCCTTGAAAGTCCACTTGACACCAATTAAGGACAGGAGGTCAATGTGACCCACCAGGTAAGGTACTATAATGTTTAGTTTGTCATATTTGTCACGTTTTGAGTCGATTTTTAGTTTAGATTAAATGTATTTTGGCGGGCCTTGATGCTGTTATAATAATGGCTGATTTTACACCGGGTTCACAACACTTGGGATCTGCATAAAATGACTTGTCTTTTCCATTGGCTTAGAGGGCGTTTAGGCTTTTCTCATTGGTTTAGGGGGCATTGAGGTGTGTAGGTGGCAGAGCCTTATAGTGGGATAGTTGCGATATTGAGGGGTCAGAAACCAGAGCGGATCATGTGACTATACAGAGCCTCTCCGAGTCCTAACTGCAATTGGGAATACATTGTTTTCAATGAGTACGGCTCAAATAATAGCTATTTTAGGTACGTATGCAAAACGGCAACTGTTTTAAAGTATCGTTCAGTCACGCCTACTGGCTCTGTAATGTTTATGTTGTACTATTATTAAAGAACAACTGGTTTTAAAGTCATTAAAGCTCCAACACATTTCTGCATACTCCTACTCAGGGGCGGATGTAACATTTCCCAATGGGGGGGGGGGGGGGCGGGGGGGGTATGGGTATGGTAGCCGCACCCATGCCATTTTCTGTTACAGGACTTTTATTAGTCAAGTAAAGCATCAATAATAACATGAG
>CM076971.1:55185671-55203171 GCA_039105355.1 Benthosema pterotum | reverse complement strand
GGGTGCATTTGGTGCATCTTTACATTTTAAAATACTTCGGTGTGTAGACCTGGTTGCGATGAATATAGAATATAATATAACCAGCATAAAAAAACAGCCCAGTCAGTAACACCAAGGCTCATCAAAATAGTATACTTTTGGTAATAAATATCAGTAATAATGTGTATGTAGTTATAGTACTAGGTGATAATGTTAAGTTACTTTAGTTCTCTTCCAACAGACTCTCCATTATTTTCATTTTCATTTTATTTAGAATTTAGCAACTCAATTACAATTAAGGCATTTAGCAGATGCTCTTAATCCAGGGTGATTAAGAACTCATTCAGATCATCACACTAAAACCTAGTGTTTAGCTTCAATGACTTATTTGTAGCTTATCTGTAGCTTATGTTAAACATGGCACAGTGTATAGATTATAAACATGAGAACATGTTTAATTGCCAGTAGCACTTGTTAACTTTTTTTTTTACACTCATATAAGTGTTTAGAATTTAAACACCGGGTGTTCAAAGTTTTACTGTTTTGTATAAACTGTAAACTTTTAGGTTTTAAACACATGTTCCAGGCGTTTTCATTGTTAAGTATTGGTTTCTCTAGTCTAAGGCGTACACAGTGGTCCTCATAAAGTGGTCATCATGAGTGTTAGATGTGCATGTATAGAGTTAACTTAACAATGCAGCAAACTTGAGTTTTTGTGAACAAACTTTCCCACACAACTGCTTGTGCAGTGCGCATGCACACGCGCACACACACACACACACACACACACACACACACACACACACACACACACACACACACACACACACACACACACACACACACACACACACACACACACACACACACACACAAAACATTTTGAACACTTTGAACACTTGTACACTGGCCATTTTAAGAATTGATTTTTTTTTTTTTTTTTTTAATAGTTTAAAATGCAAAAAAGTTAAGCCGGGGTAAGGGGTTTAGCGGTGACGAACATCTAGGCCTATGGGCTCCATTTTCGTCACCGGTAAACCTCTTGTCCCTGAACTTCTTTGCCTTTTTAAACTATTAAAAAAAGAACATTTTTCAATAGTTTAAATGGCCAGTCTACAAGCTCACAACGTGAGCACGCTGAACTATTCCAAAAGGGTTTTCAAAATAGTAAAAACAAAAAGGGGTTTAGGATAAGGGGTTTAGATGGTAACGAAAATGGAGCCCTATATCTCTTGTCCACTAGTCCCTATACCTGACATTTTAATCTACTTTTTTATTTGGTGACAAAATTGTCAGTGCGACGATGCAAGCGTATTTTCCGTGAGCAAGGCGCTCCTGTGAATTTGCTGTGCGCATACTCATTTCGTGCACACGTGTCCCCACGATGCGCCGGACTTGTTTGTTTTGTCGCACCCATACCATTTCCGGTTACAGGACTTAGGCATCAATAATAACATCAGTTGCTGTTGAAGTTGCAACAGACACGCAGCATGCATAAAGCTAAAGGTCTGACTCAGAGAGTTTTCTGTGTTCAATGATGAAATGCTGTTGGTTTAGTGGTGACACAGCTGTAGTTAGTTAGTAGCAGTAGTAGCGTTTCAAGTCATGTTAAATATAAGCACTTTAATTTGAAATATCTTGGGTTGTTTTGCATTTTGTTTGGTGGGGCAGACTGCGCATATTTGCCCCCCCATGACCATGCCTAGATCCGCCCCTGCCCCCCACGCCTACCTCCTTCTCTCTCTCTCTCTCTCTCTCTCTCTCTCTCTCTCTCTCTCTCTCTCTCTGTCTCTCTGTCTCTCTGTCTCTCTGTCTCTCTCTCTCTCTCTCTCTCTCTGTCTCTCCCTCTCTCAGTCGCCGGTGTATCTTTTGTCCCCGTGTGAATATTTCACATTACTGCCGCCGCTGGTGCGTGATGCGGAGCGAGAGCTCCACTGAGCAGCTCATTGTTGTGGCGTTATACCTACCTACGCCGTGTGTGTGTGCGCGTGTGGGTGCAGCGGTATGCGCCGCCGTCGCTGCCGGGGCCCTCGGCCGGCGTGTGTATGTGTCGCGACACGTGTGTGTGTGTGTGTGTGGCCACTGACGCCAGCCAGCCGGCTGCCTGGTCCGCTCCGTCTGTCTGTCTGTCTGTCTGTCTGACGGTGCTGTTTGAGTCACACCTGACCGCCGCTGACATAGTTGTAGCCCCCCACACACACACACACACACGCACACACACACACACACACACATGCACACACACTTTGCTACGCCGGTAGCCTCTCCTCCCCAAAGCGGCACGGTGCCCGAGTGCTTAGACTTAACGCCAAAATCCCGGTATCATATGCGCCATGGCCAAATCAGGCCCTTGAATGAATCATCTTTGGCCCGTTGGGATTGATATTTAATTAGTATTAGAACCACGAAAAGAAATGAATGTTGATATTGTCGTTGAGGGGGAAGCTGTTCTACAGTTAATTCACTCGGGTAAGTTGGGTTTGGAAGGTAAAGTGTTGAGGTTAAGGGACGTTGACTTTGAAGGGAAATGACTTTCACTATGCAGTCAACAGTCAGCCCTCAACATTTTGGCCCGCTGTGTACAGTGTTTGAGTTTGACATCCCTGACATACGCGTCTGTAACAGACTAAATCATATCTAGTTTCACGAGCATTTAGCCTAGTTAGATGTGAAATGCGTTGTATCTTTTACTTTTATCGTATTTAACTGTGTACTATGTATATTCATTGACCTTTTGTATTCTTTATCTGTTCTGTAATTCTGTCAGCACATTGGGTTCTCGCTTGTCGAGTGAAATGTGCTATACAAATAAACTTGACTTGACTAAATATTTTTAAATGTTCTCCCGGGACAATTAAAGAGCTCTAGCAACCAGGCTAGATGTCTTCCCGGGACAAGGAGCTCTAGCAACCAGGCTAAATGTCCTCCCGGGACAAGGAACTGTAGCAACCAGGCTAAATGTCCTCCCGGGACAAGGAACTGTAGCAACCAGGCTAAATTTTCTCCCAGGACAAGGAACTGTAGCAACCAGGCTAAATGTTCTCCCAGGACAAGGAACTGTAGCAACCAGGCTAAATGTTCTCCCAGGACAAGGAGCTGTAGCAACCAGGCTAAATGTTCTCCCAGGACAAGGAACTGTAGCAACCAGGCTAAATGTTCTCCCAGGACAAGGAACTGTAGCAACCAGGCTAAATGTTCTCCCGGGACAAGGAGCTGTGTCAATGTATAGTCGAGTTCCACAAGCATCACTGAAGTGCCAAGAATCATGTTAAACCACACCCTTGAGTGTTATTGTAGCTGAAAATGTATATGTACTATACCAGGGGTTTTCAACCTTTTTCATCCCAGGGCCCACCATTTATTCAGAATTTGAGCCACCACTTGAGGACATTTTAGCCCCACAGACCCCAAAACTAAAGATTTCTTTTGCTTTTGTCCATCTTCTAGGTGTATAGACTTGGGCTAATTCAGATGATGAATATTTTAACTCTTGAGAGTGTAAAAATGAAATTAACCAAATGGACCCGCAAGGGTCCATTTGGTTTCATTTTTACGTTCTCAAGAGTTACATCTGATTAGCCATCTTAGCTGGGGACCACCTGGAACCCTCTCAGGGACCACTGGTGGTCCCCGGACCACCTGTTGAAAACCCCTGTACTATACGACCACAAATGTCCCAAGAAACTATAGCTATAGCCTAACCACACGGTCTGCTGCGCTCTGCTGAGAGAAAAGCATGGCTGAAAATTATGAGAATGAGATTATTTAGGGATGTCCTGATGCTGTATCAGTATCGGGAAAAGTATCGGATCGGCCCTTTTTTGTAATATCGGTTCATAACGGTATCGATCGGCAAATATTGTATCAGTATCAGAAAAGTATCAGTATTGGCCCTATTATGGCATCATCAGACCATTCCGTATTGGTAAATATACCAGTATAACCAGTGATCACCCTGGATCACACAGGGGTAATGGGTTCACACTATGGCAGGTAAATTGTGGAATTTGCTTTGGAGTTGCCCAAGTGCACATTTGAGTGAGGAGTTCTATTCTAGTCTGCTATATCATTCTGTTATTTGGTGGACTTCATATAAGATCTTTTTCTTGGGACAGTTTAATTGAGTTTTAGTCCTTTTTTTATCGGGAAAAAAGCAAAAAAAAAAAAAAAAAAAAAAAAGTGATCGAATCGGGAAACATCGGGATCGGCAGATACTTAAGCTCAAATGATCGGCATCGGACGAGGAGCAAAAAAATGTGATTGGGACAATTCTAGACTGTTATTGTGTACTGTGGTTTAGGCAACTGCATGTGACTTGTTTTCAACCAATCTGATCAGTTCCTCAAAACGACCTGTTGTAGAATGCAGTATAAATGAACGGTGCATGACGTGGCTCTCACAAACCCGAAAGTGCAATTTCACCACGACCGTTCGTTCTGGGCTGGATGAGTTTGGGATTTTATATAATTTGGGGGAGTGTAAATGGACCCTTGCGGGTCCATTTGGTTTCATTTTTACACTCTCAAGAGTTAAAATATTCATCATCTGAATTAGCACCACTTAATTAAGAAGTTTACACTGTTTTGTTGGCAAAATGCAGCCTGGAATTGTGGACAAAACCAAAAGATTTTTTTTTTTAATTTTAGGTCTTTTTTCTTGAAAATGTAATCAAATGGTGGTCCGTGGCTCAAATGCTGAATAAATGGTGGTCCCTGGAGTCAAAAAGGTTGAAAACCACTGCTCTACAGAATGTCAATTCCGTTCATTTACGCTATATTATGTGAGCTCATGTTTGCAGGGCAATGCATGGCTGCCTTTGAAGTTGTCTTACACGACAGCTTTGTTCTTTTCTGTCTTGTTTTGTGTGTGTGTGTGTGTGTGTGTGTGTTGTGTGTGTGTGTGTGTGTGTGTGTGTGTGTGTGTGTGTGTGTGTGGTCTTGGCTCGTGGTGGTGACTTTGTTCTAATTAACTCTTATTTGGACCTTCAGGATTTTCAAAGGGCATTTCATATAGTTCAGGGCACTAGAAATTACACTGTTGAATGATGTGGAGGGGAAATAGTATAGGGCTGGTTCTCAACATGGGTTACAGGGACTCCTAGGGGTCTTGACGGCAGTGCCAGGGGGTCCCCAGCTATATCTGGATATTTAAGGGTCCGGGAGATTAAAGGGGAATTCCACCCATTTTCAAAATTTTGAAATTCCTGAGAGGAATTTTCCTGAGAGGATACAAATGGACCCTAGCTGGTCCATTTGGTTCCATTTATACCCTCTCAGGAAAAAGGGGACTGAAAGAAAAATCATTAACGTGGTGAAGTACATCTTGATGATTTTTCAGACCTCCATTTTTAGGAAATACAGAATTGGGGGAACTTTTTTTTATCATGTCCACACAACATCTCTAAGGTATATTAATGACATATTAAAATGTTGAAAATGGGTGGAATTCCCCTTTAAGACCAACGGGGACTCGTGGCCTAAATGCATATTAATGATACACGATTCTTGCTCAAATGTGATGTCCATTTTTTTTTCTCCACAAGAATTGAGATCACAATTCTTGCTAATTCCCCCATAAAATTTCCCCCCAAATATGTATTGTCTTTAGTTTGTAGTTGCTGAACATTAATGTGTCACCTGGACTACTGTGGCTTTAAACAGACAACATCAAAGTGGTTGACTTAAAGGGGAATTCCACCCATTTTCTTTTTTTTTTTTTTTGTTGGAGTGTACAAATGGTTCTTTTCACAAATGGTTAGGGTTCATTTTGAAGCGTCAAAATAAATCCATTAACATGGTGAAAATACATCTTGATGATGTTATCAAGATGTTTCACCATGTTAGTGGTTTTCTTCAGACCTCCATTTCTAGGAAACACATAATGGGGGAACTTTTTTTTATCATGTCCACCCAGCACCTCTCGTAATGTCAGACAAGGCAAAAAGGTTGAGCTGATGCAACAACAGTGAAACAACTTTAAATTCATAAAAGAAACAACCAAAAAAAATGTAACTCGTCAAACATAGCGTGTTTTCATTTATTGTTTCCAAGAGGAAAGGAAACAATGAGGGGGGGACATAAGGACCCCCTTAAAAAAGGACGGCCTCATTTGGATCTTCCTTGGATGTGGTGAGTTTTATTAAGAAATAACACGTGGAGAGTTATTTTCTGATACAAGTCAATGTTCAAAGTTCTTCTCAGATACTATTGTGAATAGTGAAACGTTGGGAGGTCTTTAAAGGGCAACTTTGTAATAATGATAACCACTAACTGGGCTAATATTGCACGGTGAAGCAGTGTGCAGGGAAGTGCAGGGCGATGCTTTGCAGCGCGCTGCGGTACGGTGGTGTGATAATCCATGGTATTTACTGTGTTCTCTGTCCAGGGCCGGATTTAGCCAGCCCTATACTAGGGTGGGCCGGAAGAGCGGCAGGGAGGGCAACTCCAAAGTTTTTCATATGAAGCAGTGGTTTTCAAACTTTTTTACACCAGGGCCCACTATTTATTCAGCATTTGAGCCACGGAGGACCACCATGTGATAACATTTTAGCCACACAGACCCCAAAACTAATGATTTATTTTGCTTTCGTCCACAAACCCAGGCTGGATTTGGGAAACAAAACAGTCAAACATACAGATCAAAATGACCATTAATCTTCTACATTCTCTAGTTGTGTAGACTCGGGGCTAATTCAGATGGTGAATATTTTAACTCTCGAGAGTGGAAAATGAAACCAAATGGACCTGCAAGGTTTCATTTTTACGCTCTCAAAGAATCTGGTTAACCATTTTTTCACCATTTAGCCTGAGGACCACCTGGAACTCTCTCAAGGACCACTGGTGGTCCCCAGACCACTGGTTGAAAACCACTGATATTACCTTTCATTGGGTGGGCATACTGGATGCACGTTTGGGTGGGCTCTGCCCACCCCTGCCCCCCTCTAGATCCGGCCCTCTCTGGTTGAGGCCGAGGTGAAGAGTTGAAGTCGGTGTGTTGACCCTTCTTGGGAAGGGGGCTTTGCGTCGTGGAGTCAGACGCAGGCCAACGGCACGGGGAGGAGGGAGGATATTTCTCAAGTTCCTCCCTTCTCTGTCTGTCTGTCCGTCTGTCCCTACGTACGCACGTCCGTCAGGGGCGGATCTAGGCATGGGCATGGGGGGGGCAATGCCCCCCTAAATACCCAGTCTGCCCCCCCAAACACGATGCCGTGCAAAACAACCCAAGATATTTCAAATTAAAGTGCTTATATTTAAAATGATTTGAAACACTACTACTGCTACTAACTAACTACAGCTGTGTCGCCACTAAACCAACAGTATTTCATCATTGAAAACAGAAAACTCTCTGAGTCAGACCTTTAGCTTTATGCATGCTGCGTGTCTGTTGCAACTTCAACAACAACTGATGTTATTATTGATGCTTTACTTGACTAAGAAAAGTCCTGTAAGTGAAAATGGTATGGGTGCGACTTCATCGCCCGTGGCGCGAAGCGACACGGGCGATGAAGCCGCACCGATACCATTTTCTCTTGCCCCTCCAACATGTTCTCTTGCCCCCCAAATGGGACATGTTACATCTGCCCCTGACGTCCGTACGCCTATCCCTTCCTCTATCGCCTCCTCTTCCTCCTCCCCACGCGGAAACAATTATGCTGTGCGATAAGGCCCTTCTCCTTACTGTACATATTTCTATCCCTGTGCATGTGTTTTTATCTGTCTGCTTCTGTTTCTGCTTGTTGGGTTTTGTTTGTTTGTTTGTTTTGTTTTTTTCCCTCCTCTCCCACGTGACGAAAGAATCGTGTTCAGGGGCGGACGTAACATTTCCCAATTGGGGTGGGGGAAAGGGGGGAAATGATGAAGTTGCTCCCATACCATTTTCAGTTACAGGACTTTTATTAGTCAAGTAATGCCTCAATAAAAACATCAGTTGTTGTTGAAGTTGCAACAGACACGCAGCATGCATAAAGCTAAAGGTCTGACTCAGAGAGTTTTCTGTTTTCAATGATGAAATGCTGTTGGTTTAGTGGTGACACAGCTGTAGTTAGTTAGTAGCAGTAGTAGTGTTTCAAATCATATTAAATATAAGCACTTTAATGTGAAATATCTTGGGTTGTTTTGCATGCCATCATGTTTGGTGGGGCAATCTTTGCATTTAAGGGGGGCATTGCCCCCCCCCCATGCCCATACCTAGATCCGCCCCTGATCGTGTTCCTCCTCCGTCACGCCGCCGTGAACGGCGATTAAACCACGTCTCATATCTGAGAGAGAGAGAGAGAGAGAGAGAGAGAGAGAGAGAGAGAGAGAGAGAGAGAGAGGAGAGCGAGAGCGAGAGAGAGAGACTGGCTGGGGCCTTGTGTTTATCACCATCAGGGAGTTGAAGTCCTGATGGAGTGATAATAAAGAGAGAAAAAAAAAACAAGCAAACAAAATGGCAAAAATAGAAAGAAAGAAAGAAACAACATCCCAGGCAGACTGACAGACGACAGGAGTAATGTTTGGGGGCGGAGCTAGCAGATCCCACGAGGAGGATAATGACTCGACTGACAGAGGTCGTCTCGCCACTTGGTGGGAAAAAATAGTACTCAGTCATATTGCCGCAATATAGAAATGAATAAAAATGTACTTGAGTGGGGGTGGGGGGGGGGGGGGGGGGGGGGCGCACCCATACCATTTTTTGTTTCAGGGCTTCAGGCAAGTATAAGCATCAATATTAACATCAGCTGATCAGCTGATCAGCTGTTGTTGAAGTTGCAACAGACACGCAGCATGCATAAAGCTAAAGGTCCAGCAACTGTGGCTGGATGGTAACTGGAAGGTTGTTCGGGACTTTGATCGCCTGTTACGGCTACTGGAGGTCAATTAGTGGTCGGCTCTGAGGGCAGAGTGATTGAGTAGCAAAAACAGCTTGCTCTCCATAGAAATGCATCGTAAATTGTAGGCCTATAATACACTATATATTTTTCAGAAGTCCAACATTTTTTTTTGGAGTGGAATTGGTTCCTTTGATTAAATCCCTAACATCCCCTTTGACACAGTTTTAATCTGCCTTTTTTATTCGCCGTCCCTTATGGTTCATTCAGAGTTTGATTTTCGACGACCAATGCCCCTACCAAAAACTACTACGACGTCATACCAGCGAAACCACCACTCTTTCGGTGGTCGGTGAAGATCAAACTCTTCTTTAGACTTCTTATTTTGCTACTGGCGCTTTTTGATGTGACCGTTTTATTGTGATTCGCGCGTTTCCTTTATCCTCGGCATTCGGGGATTATTATTTTTTTCTTCATCACGGTTGATTTAATCTTGTTTTAGTTCGTTAATGCGATATGATTGAATCAAGGTCGACTCGACTTCACGGTTTTTGTGAGGAATTGGTTCCAGCGTGACCTTTCTGTGTCTCTCCGCGCTCAACAGTCGCTGTATTCCAAGCCCCTCTGAGGATCGAAAGTCAAATAACCTATGTATTAGCTTAACCACTTAAACCCTCTACTTAGGAGCCGACCAGGGGGGGCGCCTCAGGGCACAGGCCTCGGACCTGTCCCTTTCTACTTAGGAGCCGACCAGGGGGGGCGCCTCAGGGCACAGGCCTCGGACCTGTCCCTTTCCCCCTTTCCTTTGCGCCCCAGCCTCTTTGCCGCAAAAACAGCCAATGTAGAATCAACTCCGCAAAGAGTTTATGGATGCGTTCATTTGCCTATCATGACATGATGAGGGACGCGTCCTGAGTAAGAGGAGGTTCATGTATTGTGTTTTAAAATGTCTGGCCCCTCCTCGCTCGCCCCGCACGCGCCCCCCCCCTCCCACTCCACTCTACTCCACCACGCTTATGCTCTCTGTTTTACTAAAACAACACCGGAGCGGAATTCAAAACCAAAACTAAATCACACATTCTTCCAGTCCGCTGGAGTAGGAAAATACAGCCGTGGTCCGACGTGCCGTATACTGGATGTTAGGTCGCTGCGCATTCTCTCTCTCTCTCTCTCTCTCTCTCTCTCTCTCTCTCTCTCTCTCTCTCTCTCTCTCTCTCTCTCTCTCTCTCTCTCTCTCCATCTGTTTTAGTTTTGGAGTGGTTGTGATAACCTCAGCCTGACCCCCTGATTGGTCTAATCTTGCCCTCATCTTCTCCAAGGGTTGGGTCAGCTGACTCAGAAACGCTGCGCTGCGATTGGCCCGCCACTCCCCCCCCCCTCTTCCTCGCCCCGCCACCGAGGAAGAGGAATTTTGTTTAGCGTTGCGTTGGGTTATAACAGTTAGCCCGGGCGCGAGGTTTAGTCTGCCCTCTGTAAACCATAGCAAAGCTTCAAAACAGCTGAACGTTGAAGGAATGTTTATAAGGGGCCGAAATTCAGAGATTCCAAACACTGAGGAGGCTTTTCCCATGCAGGCAGTGTGAATTATCTTCGACCGTTATTGCCGCTTCGCTCTCTGTGTGTGTGTGTGTGAGAGAGAGAGAGAGAGAGAGAGAGAGAGAGAGAGAGAGGAGAGAGAGAGAGAGAGAGAGGAGAGAGAGAAGAGAGAGAGAGAGAGAGAGAGACAACTTCATGGGAGCAAATATAAAGTCATGCACAGTTCTGCTTACACATGCATATTATATTGCCTGTTGTGTGGTGTAACACCTGTGGTTCACAACCAAAATGGACCCTGGACGGGTCCATTTGGTTCCTTTTGTACAAAAGTTATAGATCCACATTGGTTATTAATATCAATGGAGGGTCTCAGAGATGGAAATGAGATACCTTAAGTAACGCTAGGGCAGGGGTAGGGAACCTATAGGTTGACGGCCGCATCTGGCTCGCAGACAAAATCTTTAATTATATAAAAAGTGTCATTAGACTTCTTTGCGTATGCGAGAAACTCGGCGCCAGTCACCCGGAAATACGAAGCCATGGTCGCAGTAATTTCAGTGGGAAAGTGGCAAATATACACTTGTTGTGTAACTAATCTATTCATCTATCAATCGCATAGGCAGTGCAGATGAGGCTGACTCAGACACTGACGTATTTGCTCCGCGGGTCAAAAATAACGGCCGATGTGCACATGTTCAAGAAGTTCCGTACAAACAAACAAACTACAACAAACTATATTTTTTTTAGTTAACTCACGTAAATACTCACGTTTCAGCAGGAATGGACAGAGGAATTTGCTTTTGTGGAGAGAGCAGGTTCTGCAGTGGGTCTAATATGGAATGATAAAATAGCAACAGCATATATGAATGTTTACTTTAAAGTTGTTGAAATTACATATAATGCACAAATTTACTTAAAAATGTATGGCTCTCACAGAATTTTATTTAAAATATGTGGTGTTCATGGCTCTCTCAGCCAAAAAGGTTCCCGGCCCCTGTGCTAGGGGTTCCCGGACCCCACTTTGGTAACACATGCCCTGCATGGACAGCGGCTCGTGTCGGTGTCGCTATAGTCAGGGAGCAGTGATGGGCAGTAGCTTGTTACAAGTAGCTAAGCTACATAGCTTAACTACATTTCCTGTAACTTGTAGTGTAGCTTACTACATTTGTTCTGGGAATAGCTTGTAGTGAAGCAGAAGCTACACTACTTATTTTTGAGTAACAAAGATTGTAGCTTACTACATTTTCCCACATTTTCAAATTCCGCCCACTTTAATGGTTAGAAAACCTCAAATATACATCCCTCTAATGTACATAATACACATGTATTAATATTATTTTATTATTATGAGTATTATTTACAAAGTTGTACATTAAGTTGAGATATATATTTATATTATGTAGTGTTGATGTAGCAAGCTACATCAAGCTACTTTTGTCGTGTAGCTTGTAGTGTGGCTTGCTACAATGTTCTGGGGATAGCTTGTAGTGTAGCTTAGGTACATTTTATCGAGAGTAGCAAGTAGTGTAGGTTACTACATTTTCCCAGTAACTTGCCCATCACTGTCAGGGAGCATGTGTGCGTGCGTGTGTGTGTGTGTGTGTGCGTGCTCTCCATGCGCAGTGCGCTGGTAGCACTATATGTGCTCCAGGCCCCATGCAGCCTTGCATGCTGCAGTCAGATGAGACAGATTAGATCAGACGGACCCTCAACTCTTCTTGTTTGTTTGTTTTGATTTGGGGAGGGGCCCATGCAGGCTCCTCAGGGATGCCAGGACCCCCACCCACCTCCACCCCAACCCCTACCTTAAGTTGTACGACTGCCACCCTCTTTGTGCCCCTCCCCCAAAAGGATTCCCCCTCAGGACACTCAGTTCAACCGGAGCTTCTCTCTCTCTCTCTCTCTCTCTCTCTCTCCTCTCTCTCTCTCTCTCTCTCTCTGTCTGACCTCTCCCTCACCCCCGGGCTCACCCCGCCCCCACTTTTTTCTTCTTAAAGGGTAAGACCACTTTTTTGTTGTTGTTACCTTAAAGCAATGGTTTTCGACCGCTTTCATACCAGGGACCACTATTTATTCAGCATTTGCCACGGACCACCATTCGATGACATTTCAGTCTCACAGACCCTAAAACTAAAGATTTATTTTGCTTTTGTCCACAATTCCAGGCTGGATTTCGGTGAAAACTAAACAGTCAAACATACAGATCAAAATGACCATTAATCTTCTACATTCTCTAGTTGTGTAGACTTGGGATGATTCAGATGGTGAATATTTTAACTCTTGAGAGTGTAAACATGAAACCAAATGGACCCGCAAGGGTCCAAAACCAATGTTTTCCCGGTTTTGATGTGTTAATTCTTCGGAGAATTACGTAACACCAGGGAGAACATTCAGGACAGCCGATCTACAAGGCAAGGTGTTGTGACGTGTTGTGACGCGACCGCAAGCCTCTTAGATCTGCTGTTTTCACCATGCAGATCGCATGGAGAACGGAACACACCAAGTACACAACCCTGAGGGACCCCTAGGGGTTCTACACAAAGGGGGTTTAAGTGATTATCCAGTGTTTATGGTAGAGTATGCTAATCCATTAGAATTAACACAATCGCAGCAGTCTCTCATGGCTGTGTCTGTTGAGAGATGTAAAGTGGTGGTCCGGGGCCGCCTTGGGGGTCACTGAGAGAGTTCAAAATGATGCTAAATGATGCTTAGGAACCAAAGGGACCCTTTCGGGTCTGTAATTGTACACATGAAACCATGTATACCGAGTCAAAAGTGATTTTTTTACAACATAAATCAGGGGGTTCCAGAGTAGAAATGCCATCAACAGAGGGATCAGCAAAGCCTATATTTCAGGTCAAACCATGTGGTCCTTGAAAATTAAATTGAATTGAAATTCACTGCCAAAGCCATGAAGCAGTGGTTTTCAACCAGTGTTCCGGGGATCACCAGTGGTTCTTGAAAGGATTCCAGGTGGTCCCCAGGCTGATGGAAAGTTGGTTAACCAGATGTAACTCTTTGAGAGTCTCGAGAGTTAAAATATTCATCATGTGAATTAGCCCAAGTCTACACACCTAGAGAATGGAGAAGATTAATGGTCATTTATGTTTTGTATATGTTTTGTTTTTTTGTTTTTTTCAAATACAGCCTGAAATTGTGGACAAAAGCAAAAGAAATCTTTAGCTTTGGGGACTGTGGGGCTAAAATGTCCTCAAATGGTGGTCCCTGGCTCAAATACTGAATAAATAGTGGGCCCTGGTATGAAAAAGGTTGAAAACCCCTGATGTACATTATATAGACAATAGTTATTATTTTTATTTTTTTATACACTGTATATAGCAAATTTCAGACTTTAAACAAAAGAACTGTTGCCAGATTAGACAGATTTTCGACAATTTTGGAGTGATTGATTTACAACCTATTGTCTGCTTATCACTCACAAAAGTCGTTTTAGGCTTTCTTTTTTTTATTACTAAGCTCATTAACTCACCACAGACCACCTCATGAAGTACTTTAAGTGGTGATAGAATTACAATACTTTACCTCATTGCACTACCCCTCCCACACTTTACAGCTTCAAATGATAAATGATAATACCTTTAAATGCAATCATCTCTTAGTTCTGGAGTGGAAAAGTGAAAGTATGAAAATAGACAATTTTTTGTTAAATGTATTAAAAAAAAAAAAAAAAAAAAAAATGATGTTCATTTTTTAAGTAGACACCTTAAGATGTCTTTGGATATATTTTGGATATATTTCGATATATTGTTTTGAATATGTTATATTGCAATTTCTACAAGATAGGATTTTCTAAATATTATTTAATTGATATTATTATTATGAGTAGTTCTCTGTCCTTCTGGTATATTTTACACACCATGATTACAAAAATAATAAAAGAAAAAAAATGGGTGATATCTGGCAAAAGTGAAATCACTTCCCCTACTTTTAATGGTGTTTTTTAATAGCATGGCAGTTTCTTCTTTGTATTAAGGCAGGGGTTTTCAACAGGTGGTCCGGGGACCACCAGTGGTCCTTGAGAAGGTTCCAGGTGGTCCCCAGGCTAAATGATGGAAAGTTGGTTAACCAGATGTAACTCTTGAGAGTTAAAATATTCATCATCTGAATTAGCAGCACTTAATTCAGAAGTTTACTGTTTTGTTGACAAAATACAGCCTGGAATTGTGGACAAAAACAGAAGACTTCTTTAATTTTAGGTCTTGCTGAAAAAATGGTGGACCTGGAGTCCGGCCCTCGCTTGACTTGTACCAGTTTCTTCTATTTTGGCCCACTGTATATTTGAGATTCCCTGGTGTACAATGAATTAGAGCAGGGGTTTTCAACCTTTTTGATACCAGGGCCCACTATTTGGTCTGCATTGAAGCCGCAGACCACCATTTGAGGACGTTTTATCCCCCAAAACTAAAGATTTATTTTTGCTTTTGTCCTCAGTTCCAGGCTGGATTTCAGAACCAAAACAGGCAAACATACAGGATAAAAAAATGACCATTAATCTGCTACTGTACATCCTCTCTCAGATGATGGATATTTTAACTCTTGAGAGCTTCGGTTTCATTTTTTACGTTCCAGTTACATCTGCTTAACCAACTGTCCATCACTTTGCCTGCATGGGACCACCTGGAAACCTCTCAAGGACCACTGGTGGTCCCCGGACCACCTGTTGAAAACCACTGAATTAGAGCCATGTAGTGCGTCCGCTGTATCGTTCATTCATTCATTCATTCATTCATTTAATTCATTCATTCATTCATTCATTCATCATGCTGCTCCGCTGTACTGTAAGTGTCCTTATCTGCTTGAGGTCTCATGACCACATTCCATTCCACATACAGTTATCTCTCCACACTTTCCACCTTTCCAGCACGCAGCACCGTTCCTTCCTGTGAGTGTATTCAAAACGTGTGCACGTGCACTAAACCGATTTTTGGGAAACAAAACTACACCGATGTTACCGATGTTTTGGGCCGATGTTTTATAATGAATTAAAATAATAAAAAATACAATTGAATTTGAATTAAACTTCAAATTTATTTTCTCTTTCAAGTAAACAACAGCATACGACTTTGACATCATTTACTTTTGTGAAATAATTCCATTTGCTGTGTTTCTTTTTCTGTTCCAGGATATATCAGTACGAATATCACCGATGCCGATATATCGGTATTGATATCGACATCGATATCGATATTGAGTTATCGGTCGGGGCCCTAACGTGCACACACACGCACGCACGCACGCACGCACACTCACACACACAACACACACACACACACAACACACACACACCACACACACACACACCACACACACACACAAATTAAATTCATTTAAATAAATTGCATTTATCCCGAGGGTGTACAATGGAACCATCTGTGGAGTCACAAATATAGTTAAATTAACACTTTTTTTTACTGTTGCCTCCCTCTCTCTTTCCCTCTTAAGGGCAAAAACATAATTATGTTTAACATTGCTGTATTGCAAAGAGCGCAAATACAGCAGTACAACAATACAATCCATACCAACACCAACAATAATGGTGTGAATCCATTTTTATGTACAGTACCGAGTTCACTTGATGCAAGAATAGACACCATGATTATTCTTTAGAGTGGTCGTGTTCCATCTGAGGTCATCTGTCAATCTTGAGACCGTGTTCACCCAGTCTATATTGTGATAATGTTTTTTTTTTTTTTTTTTTTTTTTTCCTTTCTTTTTTGGATTTTTACTTTGAATTCTCTGTTTACGGCTAAATAGCATTCCATTCTGCTCCGGTTTTGAGTTATCTTACACAGAAGTGTGTAAGAGAGCTCTCTCTGTGATTTTGTTCTTTAGCTACTTTTGTTTTCCTTGTATTACCGTAAGACAGGGGTTTTCAACAGGTGGTCCGGGCGGGGACCACCTGTGGTCCCTATAGGCTTTCAGGTGGTCCCCAGCTAAATGATGGAAAGTTGCTTAACCAGAGGTAACTCTTTCATTTTACACTCTGAAGAGTTAAAATATTCATCATGTGAATTATCCCAAGTCTACACAACTAGAGAATGTAGAAGATTCATGGTCATTTTGATCTCTATGTATCTGTAGGGTTGACTGTTTTCTTTTCTCTGAAATCCAAAGAAATCTTTAGTTTTGGGGTCTTCATGTTGTGGGGCTAAAATATCAAATGGTGATACACTGTGGCTCAATGTTTCAATAAATAGTGGGCCCTGGTATGAAAAAGGTTGAAAACCACTGCTGTAACGAGAAGTCACTACTTTCACCCTCTCTCACCTCTCTCACACACTCTCACACACACACACACTCACACACACACACACACCACACCACACACACACACACACACACACAACACACACACACACACACACACAACACACACACACACACACACACACAACAGGACCACCCCCCCCCCCCCCTTTCGCTGACCTCTACTTCATCTCCCACAAGGCCCAGGGGCAGAGGCAGCCTGGCACCAGCAGTTATTCAAAACCCTCAGGCTACAGCTCTCACTGCAGGACAGAGAGAGACAGACAGGGTGGATCTAGGATGGGCTTGGGGGGGGCAATGCCCCCCTAAATGCCCTGACTGCCCCAACAAATACGATAGCATGCAAAATGCAACCCAAGCTATTTCAAATGGAAGTGCCTCTATTTGAAATGATTTGAAACACTACTACTACTGCTACTACTATACTAACTACAGCTGTGTCACCACTAAACCAACAGCATTTCATCATTGAAAACAGAAAACTCTCTGAGTCAGACCTTTAGCTTTATGCATGCTGCGTGTCTGTTGCAACTTCAACAACAACTGATGTTATATATTGATGCTTTACTTGACTAATAAAAGTCCTGTGACCGAAAATGGTACGGTTCGGTATGGTTGAAGCCGCCCCCCGTACCATTTTCTCCTGTCCCCCCAATTGGGAAATGTTACATCCACCCTTGGAGAGGGAGAGAGAGAGAGAGAGAGACATGCTGTGTACGCGCCTCAGCAGTGAATCATTTACTGATTAAGTGTAATTTGGTCATATTTATGTCCCACTACTACAGATGATCCAAAGGCCATAATGAGATTAGAGAGAGTCCGATGATGAAAGAAGTGTGTCCATCTCGGGAGTGGCTTCGGTCAAACCGTATTGGGAGAGACTGTAGC
>CM076971.1:55172170-55185171 GCA_039105355.1 Benthosema pterotum | reverse complement strand
TTCTGGGGGGGGGGACTTTTCAGTTGCCACCCGAAATAAAGCAGCGGGTTGGTTTGGGAGGAGCGCTTGTTTTAACTGCCGGCTACTACTAGTACGGCGGGGCGAAGGAAGTTTTCTGAGGTTATGGTTAGGGTTAGGTTAGGTTTAGGCATAGGTTTACTGAGGTTATGGTTAGGGTTAGGTTAGGTTTAGCATAGGTTTACTGAGGTTAAGTTTAGGGTTAGGATTAAGTTTAGGCATAGCCCAGTTTTACTGGGTTGTGTAGGGTTAGGTGTGTTAGCTTTATGCGGTTACTAACCCTAAACATAACCTCAGTAAAACCTTCCTTCGCCCCGCCCTACTAGTAGTAGTCGGCAGTTAAAACAAGCGCTCCTTCCCACCCCGCTGCTTTATTTCGGGTGGCAACTGAAAAGTCGCGGGGGGGGGGGGGGGGGGGGGGGGGGGGGGGGTGGGGTCAGTCATTGTGTGAATGGGTGAATGACGTGCCACAAAGTGAAGCAGCTCAGCAGAGAGCTGTATATAGAACTCTATGGATGACAGACAGCTCCCTGGCTGTCCTGATGTGAATGGAGATGTATTGATCCCTCCAGCAGCAGCAGCTTGTGGCAGGCTGGACAGGCTGCTGGTCCTAATGTGTTTACACACCACTCAAAGCAGCCTGTTTGTCCCTCTTAATTACCACTAACATCACAACAGCTTCCACACGACTCCCCTGACACTCTCTCTCTGTGTGTGTCTCTCTGTGTCTCTCTCTGTGTCTCTCACTCAGTGTTGCCAAACTGCCAAAATCCAAAATGCAACTAATGGCACTTCCAAATGCACTAGAATGCACCAGAGGAGTGTTTTACAACCAGGGCTCACTATATCTACTGCATTTTTAGCCACAGACGACCACCATTTGATGTTGAGTGTTGTCTCTCTACTAATTTAGGAAAGTAACTGGCAAAATGTTTGTCAAAAAAGCAATTCTTCGACATTCTAAGGGCTCCATTTTCGTGCACCGTAGCAAAGCCCTAATCCCTTAACTTCTTTCCTTTAAACTATTAAAAAGGAACATTTAGTTTATAGTTTAAATGGCCAGAACTATGGCCAGAACTATTCCAAAACGTTTTTCAAAATAGTATATAATTCTATAGGAAGGAAAGAGGACTCCATCATGGTGAAATACGAGACTTTTATCACAACAAATTTCACCCCAACTCACCAGCAAAAAAAAACACTAAATTTTCCAGCCAGGAGTTTTTCAATAATTTTGGCGCTACGGGGCGGGTCTGGGGGGAAAAAAAAGCTAAATATAGCAACAAATGCACAAAGTTGGCAACACTGCTCTCGCTCTCTGTTTGTCTACGGCGTGTGATTTCTCATTACAGGTCCCATTCTTTCCGTTTGTGCTCTTTAACAACATTTTTGTCCCCCGTCCCGCCCCTCGGTCCCTCCCTGGGGCATTGCTCCTAACGGCAGTTTGTCAGGGTGGTTAAAAAAGGCCCCCCCAAAAAAGCACTCAGTGTGTTTTACCCGATAAGTAAAAGTATATCAATACTGCAATGTATTGTAAGTAATCCTCTGGGATTCAAAATGGCACTTCAGTAAAAAAAAGTACAAAAGTGCTGGCATCGTAATTATATTATATACAGTATGTGGTTATACTGTATGTTTTGTGATAATAATCCACACCTAATCGAATAAGTAAATAAACAGATGTAGTGTAGTAAATGATAAGTGGAAGTTGAAAAATACTACTAAGACTTAATGCCTCAAAAGTGTACTTGAGTACATTATAAGTAAATGTCGGGTGACCAGATCCAGCCTGTTCATTGAGGACAGAAGTATCACGTGTGTGTAGAAGACAGTTTTTAGGGACAGGGTTTGAGAATTTAAGTTGCTATTAAATAACTCATAATTGACCCTATAGGCCTAACATCGCCTATGATTTTGTTATTAAACACATCTGGTGTCTCATATTTTGGTTTAAAAGGTTCATCATTGGTATTGGTGTGGCCAACTCTCACAAGGGCCTTAAAGGGGAACTCCACCCATTTTCAACATTTTATAATATGTCATTAATATACCTTAGAGATGTTGTGTGACAGGATAGAAAAAAAACTTCCCTAAATTGTCTGAAAAAATCATTAGCATGGTGAAATACATCTGATGACATCATCAAGATGTATTTCACCATGTTAATGATTGTTCTTTCAGACACCATTTTCCTGAGAGGGTACAAATGGTAACCAAATGTGAACCAAATGGACCCGCTAGGGTCCATTTGGTTGTTGTTAATTTACTGTGGCAGGAGCACCTCCAGTAAAAGATTCTCTATTCATGAAAGAAATAAAGTATTGAAGGTGTTTTTATCTACCTGTTCTAGTTATAGAATGCAAGTACAGGCTATTTGTCTTATTGGCCAGTCATCCTTTTAAAAACAGCACAATCTTGCAGCCACAATGTGGGACAGGGTCTCAAATATGTGGACACCTTAAAGTCTTGGAAAAAATGTTTCACTGCAAAGGGGGACATCTGGTCACCCTATGTAAATGTAATTACTTTTGCGTGTGTGTGTGTGTGTGCGCGCGCGTGTGTGTGAGTGTGGTGTGCGTGTGCGTGTGCGTGCGTGTGTGTGTTGGGACAGCAGAAGGCTGACTTGGCTTGGTGTGTTTTGGCTGGAAATTGGGTTTATTTTGAAAAGATTCAAATGGACCAATGGTTGATCAGAAAACATGGATGATCAGACACGTAACGGAACTAACAGCCACATTGAAATGAAATGAGTAACAGTTTCAACTCCTGTGATGTCCTGACGTCTACTAGTGGTATAATGAGTTGACATTTTAACAGCTATATTGCTTCATATAAAATCTTATATTAAATATATGCAGACTGCCTAGATTGTTGAATTGTCGAAAGTCTGGTTTAACATATTATGCAGCGACAATTCATGGATTACAATCTTATGAAACAGATTATGCAGGGAAAGTGTTAACAGCAAGACCGGTTTATCACCACTCATAGTTGATAACACGATACCTGCAATATCGGATTATTATTTGCAGGGACAATCTATGAATATGTATAATGTAATATTTCAACACATGGACAACCGCCCAACTTAGTATTGATATATCAAATATATCAAAATTATATATATATATATATATATATATATATATATATATATATATAATATATATATATATATATATATAATATATATATATATATATATATAAATATATATATATACAGTACAATGCAAAGTCCAATGTCCAAGTAACAATGTTGCTGTTTATATTTCGATATACTTTGATTCTTAGAACAGATTTTCCGATGCACTTATGATATTGTTAAAGGGAATTCCTCCCATTTTCAACATTTTACTATGTCATTGATGTACCTTCGAGGTGTTGGTGGACAATGATAAAAAAAAAAAGTTCCCCCATTCTGTGTTCCCAAGAAATGGAGGTCTGAAGAAAACCACTAACATGGTGAAACATCTTGATGACATCATCAAGATGTATTTTCACCATGTTAAATGGATTTCTTTAGACGCTTCTTTTTTTCTGAGAGCGTACAAACGGAACCAAATGGTTTTATTTGGTTCCATTTGTACGCTCTCGGAAAAAATGTTGAGAATTGGTGGAATTCCCCCTTTATGGTCTTTAACTCAGAGAATGTAGGGCCTACGAATGGAACCTTTGCACACAAGTGATTTTACAATATGCAATGAGGTCCCAGACATAGAAATGCCATTAAATGTGGGTTCCCGACTCCAAAACCGGGTCAAACCTGGAGGTCCTTGAAATTAAAATCAGTGAAAATCAGCACCAGGACCCTTCAAATGTTCTCTTATGGGGATCGGCTATAGCAGGGGTTTTCAACAGGTGGTCCGGGGACCAGTGGTCCTTGAGAGGATTCCAGGTGGTCCCCAGCTAAGTTGTTTAACCAAATGGAACTCTTGAGAACGTAAAATTGAAAGAAAATGGACCCTGGCGGGTCCATTGGGTTTCATTTTTACACTCTCAAGAGTTAAAATATACATCATACGAATTAGTCCAAGTCTACACAACTAGAAGGTTAATCGTCACGGACAGTAGCAAAAGAAATCTTTAGTTTTGGGGTCTGTGGGGCTAAAATATCCTCAAATGGTGGTCTGTGGCTCAAATGCTGAATAAATGGTGGGCCCTCGGATGTAAAAAGGTTGAAAACCCCTGGGCTATAGCACAGCGTTTTTTGACTGATTGTGAACTTGGGACCACCATCCTGATGACTAAAAATGAACCTTATTCCATCCAACCTTCTATTAAAAGTGAGTAGACACATGATGACATTAGATGGGTACATTCATTTGCAAAGAATGATGTCTCAATCCGGCAAATTTTCTTGAGATCCTAACCTTTTCTGTAGAATTTCTTAACCTCCATCAGACTTCTCAATAACCGACAACATTAAACACACTTCCATGGAACATTGCACAAGGCTTTAGAGTGCTGTTCTGTGGAAGAAAATGCCAAATCTTCACTTTACTTATAGTTTGCTATATTACTCAAGCCATGTCCAGGGACCACATGGAATACCCGGCTCTAGCAGATGATTTCCAGTTATGAGCGTCAATTTAGGGGTCCCTGCCATGAAAAAGTTTGGAGAACCACAGCTGCAAACTCCACACCCAAAGTTAGCATGATGTAACTGTCCTCAGATTGACCTCAGCCAGTGAACCAGGGGCGGATCTAGGCATGGGCATGGGGTGGGGGGGACAATGCCCCCCTAAATGTCCCGTCTGCCCCAACAAACACGATGGCATGCAAAACAACCCAAGATATTTTAAATTGAAGTGCTTACCTATTTCAAATGATTTGAAGCACTAATACTTATACTTCTACTAACGAACTACAGCTGTGTCACCACTAAGCCAACAGCATTTCATCATTGAAAAGAGAAAACTCTCTGAGTCAGACCTTTAGCTTTATGCATGCTGCGTGTCTGTTGCAACTTCAACAACAACCGATGTTATTATTGATGCTTAATTGCCCAATAAAAGTCCTGTAACTGAAAATGGTATGGGTGCGATGAAGCCGCCCTACCATTTTCTCCTGCCCCCCCAATTGGGAAATGTTAGATCCGCACCGCAGTGAACAAACACAAAGCAGTACAAACATGTCACACATCCACCAGTATACGAGCCACAGTGTTAATTGAATTCCACAAACTAATTCAATTCACTGAATTAGATTAGCATATTTTAATTTTTTGACTGTGTTTTATCTTACTTTAAAAAAGTGTATTTATTTTATTAAAAGGTCGCTCAAAGTTCAGTGACAGAATTGTTACGATATTAATAGGATTAAAGTGATTATTGTATTGCCAGTTAATACACACGTGCCGTGTGTTTAAGTGTAAGACCACTTTTTTAGAGGATTGGGTTGCGGAGTTTGCTTGCCATGAAGTAATTCCAAATGTGGACAAGAAAAGCAAAAAGAAAATGTTCCAGGGATTCGAAATGTATGATTCGGAATGTGCTCTTCATTGACTCACATAGTAAGCTAAAACAGTCAATCTTTTGGTACGTAAACAAACGCAAAGTTGATTCAGACACTAATATAGAATATCACCATGAGGCAGGGGTCGGCAACCCAAGATGTTGAAAGAGCCATTTTCGACCCAAAATTAAATTCAAAATCTGTCTGGAGCTGCATTTTATTATTATTTTTTCCTGAGAGTGTGCAAATGTGAACCAAATGGACCCTGGCGGGTCCATTTGGTTCCATTTGCACACTCTCAGAAAAAAAGGGCCTCAAAGAAAAATCATTAACATGGTGAAACACAACCTTTCTTCAGAAATGGAGTTTCTAAAAAAATAAATAAAGGAGTTTTACAGAACTCCATTTCTAGTCCACACAACATCTGTAAGGTATATTAATGACATAGTAAACAGTTGAAAATGGGTGGTTCAGATTGAAAGCTCCACCTCTGATAACTGCTGGGCTTTTTTGACATGGCCAAGTGCTACTTTAACTGGCAACTGTCAGACAGCGCAACGCGTTTTGGGTGACTGAAATGTTTATATTATTTTGGTGTGGATCACCCCAGTGTGTATGTAACAATGCTACAGCCACTGAGCCACTAGGGCTGTGTTCTGCAGCTGCATGCGGCTCTTGAGCCGCAGGTTGCTGACCCCTGCCATAAGGGGTCTTTCACATGAGGATCGATAAAACATGCCTCTAGTTCATTTTCAATGGGACTTGCGTTTTGTGCTGAGAACACTGTGAGACACTGTGCAATAAAGCAAGTGGTTTTACCCTTTAAAGCGGCTCCATCGGGAATTTTACATTTTTCTTTATTTTTATTTATTTATTTATTTTTCTTTCTTTTTTTTTTTCTTTTTTCAACGGGGATGATCTTTTTACCATTCCCGTTGAAAAATTACATTGTTACACTGTTTCACTGAAAAAGGTTGTTTTATAGCCAATTAGACCTACATTGACAAATCAGTCATTTTTCCCTTTAACTTATCCTCCACCTTTTAGGTCCTTGTTGTGCATGGAACCCAATGAAAGCGACTGAAACCAGGCAGATCATGCATATTCTAATGAGACAGGCAATAACCAAGAGGTGGGTGGGGGGAAGTAGTGAGGAGAGGGGGGGGTTGTTTTTGTGGACGTTTCTGCCTCATAGTGTGCCACTCCGTGGCACACTATGAGCTTGTAGGTCTGATATTTTTCAATAACTAAAGTAATGCCAATGATGCTAAGTCACGCTAACTAATGCTAATAATGCTAAGCAATGCTAATGCTAAGTAATGTTAATGCTAATAATGCTAAGTATGCTAATGCTAAGTATTTTTAATAATGCAAATTGATGCTAATAATGGAAGTAAGTAATGCTAAGTATTGCTAATGTTAAGCAAGTAAGGCGAATAATCGTAAGTATTGTCAATAATGCTGAGTAATGCTAAGTAATGATAGTAATGCTAATTATGCTAATGAAACTTAATAAAATGACTTAAAATTGCTTAATGTAAACTGTATATAGAACAGGAGAATGCATCAAACAGCACTGGATAGTGGGAGTGGGAGTGGGGAGTGGGAAATTCTGTGTGTCTCTGCTGACCTCCAGAAAACAGCGATGGCGGCATCGTCCGCTGCACTGGCTCATGGGAAAGGGAAAAAAACACAGTCAAGATTGATTTAGGGATAAAGCTAAAAGGAAAAAGGAGGAGGAGGAGGAGGAGGAGGAGGAGAGAGGGGCTGAAGGCTGCCATGTTTTATTTTATTTGTCAGGTGAGTTAGTGTCTCCGTCAGATCAAACAGAGGTTTTGTTAGTGCTACAGAGCTAGAATCAGGGGCGGATCTAGGCATGGGAATGGGGGTGCAATGCCCCCCCCCCCCCCGCCCCCAAACACGATGCCATGCAAAACAACCCAAGATATTTCAAATTAAAGTGCTTCTATTTAAAATTATTTGAAACACTACTACTACTGCTACTAACTGCAATGTTGGCACCACTAAACCAACAGCATTTCATCATTGAAAACAGTAAACTCTCTGAGTCAGACCCAGGGACGGCTACAGACATTTGTGCATGGGGGAGCTATGGGGTGCTGAGTTTTTTTCAGCAGGGCTAGTATCATACTAGCCCTGATGAAGACTCGCCAGAGTCGAAACATGTTGGCTACTTTATTTATTGAATAAATTACGGTACTTCATACATGCTCTCCTCATCCTTTTTTAAAGTTGTAACTTTTTGAGTGTTCAGATCGTCATTTTACTTTTACTTTTTGGGCGTAGTGATATGGACACAAAATACATACTTCCCTGTGACAGAGGGGTCAAAATGAACGAAGGATGTGCTAATATTATAGAAATGGTTCAACAACATAAAGCAAGTTAGTTTTTTTTTTTTTTTTTTTTTTTTTTTTTTTTGATTGATTGATTTAACTTCACTGTGTGGCCCCCAGTGACCCCCCAAAAATGACTGGAACTACTTCGTATTTCTCCAAGAGCAGAGCAGAGTAGAGTTGACACCACAATATTAATGCCAAATATTTCATACAGATTCGTTCAGAATTAGATCAGTATACTTGGAGTGCGTGAACAGAGTGGGCTAATACTCATGACTTTTTAATTATAAAGGTCTCTTGGGCCTGATTTACACGAACAGCCAAGACCAGCCTGAATCACATCTGAGCCACATTGAGCCTTGGGATCTGATTTGTTTAAATGAGTCACATGACATGTTAGACCAATCAAATGTCTTATCTTGTCGTGACACAGATCTGATTCAGGCTAGATTTGGCTGCCAGCGTAATTCAGGCCATATTTACCTCACAATTACATCACCATGACATCACCCATAGGGTCCATGGTTATTGTAAACAGCTTAAAGGTGAACTGCACCCATTTTCAACATTTTAATCACTGTATCAAACAATTTTACTGAAGTAAAAGTACAATATTTGCCTGTGTGTGGACATGATGAAAAAAGTTCCCCCAATTCTGTATTTCCTAAAACTGGAGGTCTGAAAAAAAATCATTAACATGGTGAAATACATCTGATGACATCATCAAGATGTATTTCACCATGTTAATGATTTTTCTTTCAGACCCATTTTGAAAATGGGTGGAATTACGCTTTAACTTAAAAAAAAAATAAAGACTATCCCTTTTAAGTCTTGCTCAGGGACTCATCGACACAGGACTGGGGAGCGCGGGTTCAAACTGGCAACCTTGTGGTTACCATCCAACCACTCTACCAGTGAGACACCGCCGCCACTTAGATAAAAGCTCTGTTTCCGATCCCGATCGCTGATAGATTTTTCTCATGATTGGCTGATTGAATAATTATTTTCAAAATGATTAAATGTCAAAAAACTGTTCCTGTGAATGTTTTTATGCCGGAAACAAAGATGTGAAACACTATATAGATGATTTATATCACTTTAAACAGTGCTGTAAAAGATCGGTTTTCCAGTAAATCACAGATAACAGATAGGACCAAGTAGAGATCGGTTGGCTGATAATCGGAGGATAAGGAGAGAGACCATGCAAACTCCATGCACACAGAAAGGCCCCTTTTTGCCCATGAAACCCCACCCAGGGAGGGTACGAGCGGAGCATGTTTTTCACCCATTATGTCTGAACAATCTGCACTGGGCATGGTGTTTATTGTTATGAGTACAGGTTGGCTCTAAGTCTAAACTGCATTATGTTATCACAGGGGCGGATGTAACATTTCCCAATTTGGGGGGCAGGAGAAAATGGTATGGGTGCAGCTTCATCGATGAAGCCGCACCTATACCATTTTCGGTTTTGCAGGACTTTTATTAGGCAAGTAAAGCATCAATAATAACATCAGTTGTTGTTGAAGTTGCAACAGACACGCAGCATGCATAAAGCTAAAGGTCTGACTCAGAGAGTGTTCTGTTTTCAATGATGAAATGCTGTTGGTTTAGTGGTGCCCACAGTTATAGCAGTAGTAGTGTTTCAAATCATTTTAAATATAAGCACTTTAATTTGAAATATCTTGGGTTGTTTTGCATGCCATCATGTTTAGTGGGCAGACTGGGCATTTAGGGGGTTGCATTGCCCCCCCCCCCCCCCCCCCCCCCCCCCCGTGCCCATGCCTAGATCCGCCCCTGCCTCTGACCATATACTGTATACGGTTTCTCCCATGGCTGAGCTCATGCAAATAAATGTTTATGTTAAAAATATATAAGTATATATACAGTTTTGTGTCACATCCTGATTGATCCGGAATTCCTCTCCTCAGCCACTGAGCTCATATAAAGACTGAGCTTATGGGTATAGGTCATGCTGTACACCTCTGTTCCATTGTGTTACTCAACGGTCCATGTACACCCTTTCTTTGTACGAATGTGGAGCCACCTTTAGGCTATAGGTCATCTCCTGTGCCTCAGTCAGTCAGTCAGTCTATAGTCCCGTTTCTGAGTCATCTATAGTTCAGCAAATAGCGTGGTTGAAGGGAAACAGGAAGACTCGGCCCAAATAATACTCAGTCCTGAGCAGGGCCGGATTCAGCCAGCCATACTAGGTGGGCAACTCAAAGTTTTTATATGAAGGCATGTTTTGGGGAACCATAAAGCATTGTTAGGTAAAATGGAATCATAGAAGCGTATTTTCTCCTTGCCTTGCATGACTAGGTCGTTGAGGACAAGGGGGGTGCTGTTATGTTTTGTTTTCCTCGTCGGGTCTGCATTAATAAACCCATAACTAAACCAACCCCACAGTGATGAAACGCCGTGCAACTAAATGTACCGCGACCGGCACTTTAACCCTTTTTGACCTGATAAATACAGACCTACAAGCTCAGTGGCGCGCTATGAGCTTGTAGGTCTGATATTTTTCAACAGCAATGCTAATGCTTCAATGGCTAAAGCTGGTGTTAATGCTGGCAAAAGGCTAAATGCTAATGTTTTGAATAGCTATGCTATGATTTCATTCGCTGAATGCTACTAATGTTTTCAACAGCTAATGCTAATGCTTTCACTAGCTAAATGCAATGTTTATGATCATTCTTGGAATACCTAAAGCTCTAATGCTAATGTCACTATCTAAAACTAGCTAATGTTAATGCTTTTGGTAGCTAAAGTTAATGCTTTCATAGCTAAAGCTAATTTAACGATTTCACGAGCTAAACTTATTGTCAATGCTTTCACTGGCTAAAGCTAATGTCTATGTTAACTGTCGACTAACTAAAGCTAATGCTAATGTTTTCACTAGCAAAAACAAATGTTAACGCTAGCTTAATAACCTGCGCAGTGACGTCACCGCCCCGTTTCTAGAAGTGTTTTCCCATTCATTTTTCTCATAGACCTTTCAAAAATAATTTATATAAATCATGACGTCACACACAATCTTTTGGACGATCAAATCATTTCTAAGATGAAAAACGTAACAAAAAGTGTTGTATCCTGCCATTTTCTACCTCTTGCTAATTACGTTACGTTGTATGTGATGTCTCACGCAGGTCTATAGAACACCAAGAGGCGGCCATCGACTGTCAAAAACGGATTAAAGCATGAGCGTCGCCGCCGGCGTCGCGGTGGAAGGGCCGCAGCGTCGGGCCTGAAACAAACAAACAAAACAAAAAAAAACACGGCCGGTCAGATTTGTGTGTTCCGCTCACGCCGTGTCATGGGATCGCAGAGCGCCAGTGTTTCTGACAAGGCGTGGAGAAGTTTGCCGTGTTGTGAAATTCCTCTTATCTGAAGAGGGCATTGTTTTGATTTTTTTTTCCCCCCTCTCCCCTCATGAGAAGATGTGCTCTCAGCGCCGCCGCCGCCGCTGTAGCCGCCGCAGAGAGCCGAGTAAAATCTCAAGGGCAAAGAAGACTCCTCCAGGGCCTCTGACTGGGGTCAGTTAAATCATTCTGTCTGCAGACACTGGCTGTATTATTGCTCTTAGCCTGCAAACACCAACCGCTTAGGTCCATTTTAGTCGGCAAGCGGCACATAGAGACGCCTTGTGTTGCTGGTGGTGGGGCGCCCGCGCATGCACGTGTGCGTTCACACATGCACGCACGTACGCACACACGCACGCACACACACACACACACACACACACACACACACACACACACACACACACACACACACACGTTCATAAATAGTGTCCTTATAACTCCGAATTGACCTATTAACCTAGTACACACTGTCATGTTACTGTACATTTATTTGGTCACACACATTTATCATTCATCGCACCAACATACACGCACGCACGCACGCACGCACGCACACACACACACACACACACACACACACACACACACACACACACACACACACAACACACACACTGGCTGTGGTTACATGGACAATATTTGTTAATTACTTGCAGAGCGGGCGCAAGTGGGCAATTGGTGCACATGCAGTGTCCGATTGGCCGGTTGGGGGGGGGGGGGGGTGTAATAAGTAATAAAAGTATCCGTCTTCCTCTTAAAGTGTTACCTGACAAAAGCATCATGCTGTGGTCTAAACATTACTACTGAGGTAATCGATCCCAATCAAAGTGTTTACATGAGAATGTTTTATACTGAATGCATCTATCCATCCATGAAAACTCTCTCTCTCTCTCTCTCTCTCTCTCTCTCTCTCTCTCTCCTCTCTCTCTCTCTCTCTCTCTTTCTCTCCTCTTCTCTCTCCTCTCTCTCTCTCTCCTCTCTTTCTCTCCTCTCTCTCTCTCTCTCTTCTCTCTCTCCTCTTCTCTCTCCTCTCCCTCTCTCTCTCTCTCCTTTCTGTGGAAAGGAGGAGACTATTGTTCACGGGCACTGTTTATCGATTGTGACAGGATTGGTGCGTTATTCGGTGTATTAGAAACATTGTTTTCAATGTTTGAGGAGGAATGGTCCAAAACTGCTTTTATTTTTGGAGCAGGATACCAAAAAAGCAATGCTAGCAAGTGGCAGTTGCTAAATTTTGTGCTGAGGGAGGCAAAATGGCAATTTATTTGACCAGGAGAAACCGGGTGGAAAGCGCTGCATCACAGTATGTGCAGGGGGACACTAAGGTCTCGGAGGCACTTGCCCATCGGGCAAGTGCAAGTCAGGTTCTACTTGCCCCTCAGCTCATGGTCACTTGCCCCCCAAAAATATATTGTAAATTTTGCAGATGTAACTCTTGAGAGCGTAAAAATGAAACCAAATGGACCCTTGCGGGTCCATTTGGTTTCATTTTTACACTCTCAAGAGTTAAAATTCATCATCTTAATTAGCCCAGGTCTACACTGAAGATTAATGGTCATTTTGATGTGTATGTTAATTTGCCTGTTTTGTTTCCCAAATCCAGCCTGGAATTGTGGATAGCTAGAAAGCAGGGAAAGACACAAAGGCAGAGTGCAATGACTGCCTTCAAGACAAATTTATCTTGTGTTGTGTTATAGTGCACTAAGTTGCACACTTGCCCGATCGGGCAACCAGGTAGCAGTCTTCACTTGCCCCACCATTTTTTTTTACTTGCCCCGGGCAAGCGGGCAAGTGTTAGTGTCAAG
>CM076971.1:55149670-55167170 GCA_039105355.1 Benthosema pterotum | reverse complement strand
GGGGGGGGGGGGGGTGTCGTGTGGCGTGTGTGTGTGTGTGTGTGTGTGTGTGTGTGTGTGTGGTGTGTGTGTGTGTGTGTGTGTGTGTGTGTGTGTGTGTGTGTGTGTGTGGAGGAGTAGTTCAGTGCATGTAAAAGGCGGATATAGGACCATCCACTGCTCTGTTATTAAGTCATGATGTATGCTATAGAAAAATGCAAAAGAAATCTTCCGTTTTGGGGTCTGTGGGGCTAAAATGTCATCAAATGGTGGTCCTCCGTGGCTCGAATTCTGAATAAATAGTGGGCCCTGGTATGAAAAAGGTTGAAAACCACTGGCCTATAGCCTTGACCTCCTACAGGCATATGCAAAGTTTATGTAGACATGATAGATAGATAGATAGATAGATAGATAGATAGATAGATAGATAGATAGATAGATAGATAGATAGATAGATAGATAGATAGATAGATAGATAGATAGATAGATAGATAGATAGATAGATAGATTCCCGCATTCACACTCCAACCCCATCAGGGGCGGATGTAACATTTCCCAATTGGGGGGGGGCAGGAGAAAATGGGCAATGAAGCCGCACCCATAACATTTTCAGTTACAGGACTTTTATTAGTCAAGTAAAGCATCAATAATAACATCAGTTGTTGTTGAAGTTGCAACAGACACGCAGCATGCATAAAGCTAAAGGTCTGACTCAGAGAGTTTTCTGTTTTCAATGATGAAATGCTGTTGGTTTAGTGGTGACACAGCTAGTTAGTAGCAGTAGTAGTGTTTCAAATCATTTTTAAATGTAAGCACTTTAATTTGAAATATCTTGGGTTGTTTTGCATGCTGTGTTTGGTGGGGCAGACTGGGCATTTAGGGGTTAAGTGCCTTGCTCAGGGACACATCGACACTGAGCCCCGGGTTCGAACCTGCAGCCTTGTGGTTATAACATCCATCTAGTCTCTAGTGACTATACCGCTGAACCACCGCCTCTATGGAGACATACTGCTGCTGTGGCTTTAAACAGATAACAACCAACCTCAAAGCTCTCTACAACAGTGGTTTTCAACCTTTTTGACTCCGGGGACCACCAGTTATTCAGTATTTGACCAACGGACCACCATTTGATTACATTTTAGCAGCAAAGACCTAAAACTAAAGAGTTCTTTTGGTTTTGTTCACAATTCCAGGCTGGATTTGGCAACAAAACAGTGTAGACCAGGGGTTTTCAACAGGTGGTCCGGGGACCACCAGTGGTCCTTGAGAGGGTTCCAGGAGGGTCCCGCAAGGGTCCATTTGGTTTCATTTTTACACTCTCAAGAGTTACATCTGGTTAACCACCTTTCTTTAATTTAGCCTGGGGACCACCTGGAACCCTCTCAAGGACCACTGGTGGTCCCCGGACCACCTGTTGAAAACCCCTGCTCTACAAGTATACACGGCTGAATCATTAACATGGTGAAACACATCTTGATGATGTCATCAGATGTATTTCACCATGTTAATGATTTTTTCAGACCTCCATTTTTAGGAAATACAGAATTGGGGAAACTTTTTTCATCATGTCCACATACACAACATCTCTAAGGTGTATTAATGACCTATTAAAATGTTGAAAATGGGTGGAGTTCCCCTTTAACAAATGGATAGTGTTTGAAGTGAACCATTCTAAAATGTAATATTTCATATTTTCCCTTTGTTCTGACCTCCCTAGGAGATAAAGTGCCACCCTCTCTGCACATGCGCACGCATATACCCGTTCGTGTGTGTGTGTGTGTGTGTGTGTGTGTGTGTGTGTGTGTGTGTGTGTGTGTGTGTGTGTGTGTGTGTGTGTGCACGCAGATACACACAGAGAGAGCTTTAAAAACTCCCCAAAATTTCTCTCTGTCCTTGTGTGATTTATAATGACAGTGGAGACTGCATGCAGGCCGATGAGCCGCCGTAGCACAATGTTTTCCAATGTTTTTACGATTCGACTCGTGTGGACAATAAAAATTGATTCGTCCACCAAAAAAGAGCAACAACTAACAAATTCTGCATTCGTCACGGAGCGTTTTCAACTGGCTCTGTAACCGAGAGAGAGAGAGAGAGAGAGAGAGAGAGAGAGAGAGAGAGAGAAAGAGAGATAAGAGTTTGCCTTGAGGTGCCTCATGGTTTGTCTGGCCCTGCAGTGCACACACACACACACACACACACCACACACACACACACACACACACACACACACACACACACACACACACACACACACACACACACACACCAGGGGCGGATCTAGGCTTGAGCATGGAGGGAGGCAAAATGCCCTGACTGTCCCACCAAACACGATGGCATACATGCAAAACAACCGATATTTCAGGGCTTATAATTAAAATCATTTGAAACACTACGACTGCTGCTATTAACTAACTACAGCTGTGTCACCACTAAACCAACAGCGTTTCATCATTGCAAACAGAAAACTCTCTGAGTCAGACCTTTAGCTTTATGCATGCTGCGTGTCTGTTGCAACTTCAACAACCACTGATGTTATGATTGATGCTTTACTTGCCGAATAAAAGTCCTGTAACAGAAAATGGTATGGGTGCGGCTTCATGAAGCCGATGAAGCCGCCCCCATACCATTTTCTCCTGCCCCCCCAATTGGGAAATGTTATATCCGCCCCTGACACACACACGAACACACACAGTGCTCCAATGCTCGTACTAGAATGGCCGGTATTGTTGGGAAGTATCGTTCATTCCTCGTGTGTGCTTTTGCGTGAAACTTTGTCTGCATGCATACGTATGTACGACGAGAAATCGCATTTCTTATTAACCCGTGTTGTCCTGACACTGAATTATTATTTTTTTTCTGACACTACATCCTAGTATCTGACACTTTAGATTCTAGTTCCTGACACTACAATCTAGTATCTGACATTAGAATGTGGTTCCTGACACTAGCATCTAGTTGCTGACTCTATAGAATGTCGTTTCTGACACTAGCATCTATAGTTTCTGACACTAGAATGTAGTTTCTGACACTAGCATCTAGTTTCTGACACTAGAATGTAGTTTCTGACACTAGAATGTAGTTTCTGACACTAGCATCTAGTTTCTGACACTAGAATGTAGTTTCTGACACTAGCATCTAGTTTCTGACACTAGATTCTACCTTCTGACACTAGATACTAGTTCTTGGCACTAGAATCTAGTTCCTGACACTGGCATCTAGTTTCTGACAATAAATTCTACAACGTACGTTGTAGTTCCTGATATTAGAATCTAATTTCTGACACTAGCATCTAGTTCCTGACACACGATTCTAGTTCCTGACACTATAGAATCTAGTTCCTGACACTAGATTCTAGTTTCTGAGAATAGGTTGGCTGCGAACTCTCGTCTGAAAACACAATGTTCTAGGGATCCCCCAGAAGCAAAGATTTGACTTCAAAATGTTTGCCCCGAAAGGACATATTGAAAGATGTGCGCATCATTTTCACAATTTTCACAAAAATATCAGGTCAGGATATTGTCCAATAGCTAATAACAGCGGAGACTCCATGCAGGCAGATGAGCCGCCGTAGCACAATGTTTTCCAATTAATGTTTTTACGATTCGACTCGTGTAGAGTCAAATCGTAAAATTCTAGTTTCTGAGAATAGCTTGGCTGCGGAACAACATGCAAAAACATGTTGTTCCTGGGATCCCCAAGAAGCAAAGATTTGACTTCAAAATGTTTGCCCCGAAAGAAGATATTGAAAGATGTGCGCATCATTTTCACGATTTTCACGAAAATATCAGGTCAGGATATTGTTCGATAGCTAAAGTATATAACATAACGCCCGGGGGACGTGTTCCTGTACGGGTTAAATTCCTGTTCTCAGCGTTCTCGGCTGTGCATGTGCGTGCGTGCGTGCGTGCGTGCATGCTTGTGTGTGTGCGTCCGTCTGTGTGCGTGCGCGCATGTGTTTGCTTGTTTGTCACATGATGTCCTGTGGCAACCCCTAACTAACCGTGCAGGCGCCAGTGGGAGCGAGGAGGAGGGGAGGGGAGGAGGGGTGTAGAGGGGTTGATGGGGGTGAGAGACGGGCATAAGAAGTTAAGGGTGGGTGGGGGGTGGAAGGGGTCTATGGAGCCATGGGAGGGGAGGGTGGTGGGGGTGGGGGACGTCTCCTGTCACATGGTAGACATGTATTGAAGTCTAACATGGAAGCTTCCATTCACACAGTCTGTATGAGGACTGCCGAGGAGAGTCAGAACCCCGTGACCCCTCCCCATCATCATCATCATCATCATCATCATCATCGCAACATCATCGTTGTGTAACTAAGAAGCAGCGATGGTGGGTGAAAGAAGTATAACAGTACGTTTTAACAGCCAGCGATGGATAAACGACATCAGATAAACGACATCCATTATTTGTCTATGAGAGCCGCTGATTCGGGCGATAGCAGCAGAACGGGTGACGGTCGAAAAAGTGGGCAGGGCAACGTCGGCCGAAAAGATAGGAATTGCTGAGAATTGCTCGGGCTATCCCCGACACTTGGCTGGGGATAGCCAATCAGAGTCAACTGCTGCTTCTTTTCCCCCTCGACACCGAACCATTTGGTGAGTTTGGTTATTAGTTCCGTCCCACATCCTTCTCCACCCTTACTTTTTTTTTTCAGTGCACCACAGCATCGTCGTTTACGGTAATCATTTTGCATCCCATTCGGAAGCCAGAATATAAATGGTAAAAGGTGCATTTATATAGCGCCTTTATCCAAGGCGCTTTACACAGCTTGTGCATCACATTCACCACATTCACACACTGATGGCAGTGGAAACCATGCAAGGTACCCACTAGCACATCAGGAGCAATTAGGGGTTCAGTGTCTTGCTCAAGGACACTTCGACACTAACTCTGCGGGAGCCCGGGATCGAACCGGCGACCTTGTGGTTACCATCCGGTGACTCTACCCCTGAGCCACTGCCGCCCATTCGTTACAGACCGCCCGCGTCGCTGATGTCAGCCGATGTCAGCCGATGTCGTTTGTCCATCGCCGGCTGTTAAAACGTACTGGATCTTGCGTTACACCACAACCCGATCTCACACAATATAGTACAAGCGAATGGAATTGACAACTTCCAGTGCAGTGACGTTCAAGACTATATAGGCCAGTGGCGGATGTAACATTTCCCAATTGAGGAGCAAGAGAAAATGGTATGGGGGCGACTTCATCTTTAGTTCTGGGGTCTGTGGGGGTGAAAACGTCACCAAAATTCGGAATAAATAGTGGGCCCTGGTATAAAAAAGGTTGAAAAGCCCTTGAGCTATAGCTGACCAAGTCGCTTTGCTGAGAAAAGTTTGGTATAGTGCCAATTAACTCAACCCCGTCCGAGTTGTGACCCGATAGGCACAGGCGTGAACCAGCACAACACGGTGTGTTTGGCCACATGCAGGCCATGCAGGGCAGGGGTTTTCAACAGGTGGTCCGGGGACCACCAGTGGTCCTTGAGAGGGTTCCAGGTGGTCCCCAGGCTAAATGATGGAAAGTTGGTTAACCAGATGTAACTCTTGAGAACGTAAAAATGAAACCAAATGGACCCGCAAGGGTCCATTTGGTTTCATTTTCACGCTCTCAAGAGTTAAAATATTCATCATCTGAATTAGCACCACTTAATTAAGAAGTTTAGTGTTGGTGTTTACTGTTTTGTTGGCAAAATCCAGCCTGGAATTGTGGGCAAAACCAAAAGAATTCGTTCGTTTTAGGACTTTGGTGTGAAAATGTCATCAAATGGCGGTCCGTGGCTCAAATGCAGAATAAATGGTGGTCCCTGCTGTCAAAAAGGTTGAAAACCCCTGATGCAGGGGAATGAACGGAGCGATCGGACATTGACCTTGACATTTACACACTGTAAACCGGATGAGTTAATAGTACTCAAAAATTTGATACTAATATTACACAAAAAAATTCAAGTCAATTAAACTTGACAATTTATTGTTTACAGTGCTAATAAAAATCTACTATTCATAACACTAAATATAGTTGTTAAAAGTACTCTTTTTTTTCTAGATAAATAAACTCAATATTTATTAGTTTACAGTACTAGTATTAGTATAGTAGTAGTAAACTATAAAATGTTTGTTACCTGTACTCATCTTTTTTAAGTTAAATAAACTTGATATTTCTTTTACAGTACTAATACAAATTTAGTATTGATAACTCAAAAATGTTTGTTACATGCACATTTTTTAAGGTTATATAAACTCTGTTTTACAGCACTAAAAGAAGCACTCTGTTACCTCAGGAACGATTATAATGCATAATGAACTTATGATCAGTTAATTATGCATTATAATCTTTCCTAAAGGTAACAGAGTGCTTCTTTTAGTACTGTAAAATATAATGGGTCATTCTCCTGTATTTAAGATTGACCAGGTTTACAAAACTGACATTAAATAATCAGCAACAGAAGGAAGGCACTGGAGCAGGTTTGACCAATTGTCCAAGTAAAAAGACTTACTTGGATGTAGTCTAGACTCAGATGATATGGTGTAAAACTAAACTTTAGTCTTGTTATGTAATTTGCACCTTTAATAAACAAGCCCCAGTGCTGTCCCTCTTACCGTTGCTTCTGTGAGGAACTGGACCTGCTATACGTGGCTGATGCAGTTTATACAATAAGCAGCTTTCACTCTAAAATACAAACACATTCAAGGCAATGAAAAACGGGTTGACATGACGAAACCACTGATTACTTTTATTAACAAACATTTGAATCAGGAATTTTGTCTCAGTGGCTGTTAAAAATCGTATAAAAAACAAACAAACAGTACAATGCAATACAGTGTTAAAGATTTACATTTTGAACAGTTCTTTGAACATCCCAATATAGGACTTGAGGCCAAAATGTCCACCATTACACAACCCACTGGAAGGAAATAGAGGTAGTTTATGTATTAGTAAAACAAAGTCACATTGTATACTGATGACTGGTTCGGCAATTTTAATGGCGTGCAAAGTGTGCGCACGCACACATTTTAATATATATATGTGTGTGTGTGTGTCAGTTAATTGATTTACCAAATTAAACCACCACAGACATTTATGTGGGGACAATACAATTACATTAATGATAACATTCTGTTTAGTATCAAATAGAATGTCAAAGATCGGTACAAAAGAAGTAACTAGGACAATCAAAGTGCAACTTTGCCTCTACAATTTCAAAAAATAAAAACTTGTTCAAGAAAAAATATATTGGCCAATTCTTTGGATAACTAAATGCACTGTAAGCGCTACAATTTCAAAAGAGAAACATATTTAGTGTTGTAAAAACAAGGTGCGACTAATCTACAATTTCAAAAAAGACACACTTGTGTGAACACACTTGTATTTGCCAACTCTTTGGGCAACTTAAAAGCAAGACAAACGCTTCATTGCATGTGGGGCACAATCTCCCTGGGCATAAGAACGTGGCATTTACGAAGAAGAGCCTGTATGGTACATCAATGCTTGATTCATGGCAAATATGCCATACTGTTTACACATCCAAACAGTACTTTAAATTAACAATCAAATGCAATAGTAAAGAGTTCAAAAAACAAAAAAAAGTAGTGCAAGTGAAGGATAGCAATCAACGAGCAACCTCACCAAAAAAAAAAAAAAAAAAGGGGAGCGAGCCAGCGATACCCATTACTCCACTCAAATTTATTGGCCAGTTCTTTTGGGTAACTTGGATGCAGTGCATAGATCATTGCAAAAAGCATGACAAATGCTTCAGCATATGTGGGGAAATCAACGATTATGTTACCCTCAAGCACAACCGCAGTCTTCTCTGGGCAGAAGAAGGTGGCATCTGTTGACTGGCGTTGATCAAGAGGAGACCAACTGGTACATCACCAATGTTTGGATCAGATGACGCCTAACAACGAACAGGAGAAAATAGAAATCAGACCATATTCTAAAATCCATTCCAAAATTTATTTATGACCCGACAGCATATTCAACATCCATGATTTTGGATTAGGAGTCTATCCTCTGGTGACTAAAATCTAATTTAGTTGTAGGGAAATTAAATCTTGTCTGTATGGTTACACTACCATGCATCTGTGCCTCTGTGTCCATGTCTTAGCGCATACTGTAGTGGAACACCAGAGGAGGGGGTTCCAGACTGTTTACCACCTACGTCACTGCCCTAAAAGTGACGTAGGTGGTAAACATTTCCCAGAGCACTGAACGCTAAAGGAGGCAGAGGAGAGCAACAAGGCACAAGCACAGAATATACTTTCTCTGGTGCCACCATGTGGCTTTTTTTTTACATGTATATATTTTTTCCACATTATTTCGATGCCGTTGTACAGCATTTAAAGGCATTCCGTACCGGCGAAGCACTCCTTTAAATAATGTGACTTACATCCCACTTCTTCAGAAAATTGGATTCATCTTCCTGGAGGTAAGCCGGGAGGGCACGGAGGACTGCAGCCCGTCTGGTCTGGACGTCAACTTCGTCCTTTAGTTAGAGAACATATTGTTACAGTCAGACAGAAACCTTGTCAATATTAACCCCCCTTTAGGAAGCATAGGTGTCACTGATAATAAAGAGCAGCTTTCCCAAGTGCAACACTATGAACTTGCAGATCTGCCATTTGTCAAAGATTATGAATCTGGGGAAGAAAGCTTTGATTATATTCTTTCACATCATTTTAACTCAATTATTTGCTGTGGGTGTCCTCTGGTATCTTCCTCTTAGCAATACACACAGATCATGAGCTTCAGGACAGGCCAGTTGGCTGGTCAGTCAACCACAGTAATGATCAGTACACCAGCAATCTGGGGTTTCATCTTACACTTAATACAAACAGTACCTATACTATGGTATAGATAATCCGTTTTGAATTGTTAAGATGATAAGAGACCGATATGAAGCCGTGCACATTAGAGCTGCTCATTCCCGCCCCTTTCATGACGTCGCCTGTGGTCAGAAACAAATTCCCCATTCAAATAATTTCTAAGAATAAAGACGGAAAAGTGGTATCCTATTTTTTTCTCTTCTTGCTAATTAGACATTGATGTATTATTGATGATAATTGTGTTTGTCATAGGGATGGCCAAATGGAAATATTTTCTTAACCGATCGTCGTCAGACCTCTGCCGGTTAATAACCGTTAACCGATAAGGAAAATGTGCTATTTAAATCCCTTTTCCATCTCAAGCACTAAGCAATAACAATGGCTGCATTAGTTCTATGGACATCGCGTCTTAGTTGTATAAGTTATGGACACGTTCTGTTACTGTATCAGAAACAAATCAAATTTCGGGGACGGAAATGAGCAACCAATTATCAAATGCGTGCGTGCGTTACAGCACAAACACTTTGTGTTCGCTGCTCGACGAGATCACTTGTAACACAGCGAGCGCCCTGTGCATGTGTTCTGAGAAAATCGATGTTGGATTAGGCTACTGTTACTGTGTAGGCTACCTTTTGCAGTATTTTATCAATTATATCCATCGTGCGCAGCGATGGTCGAGGGAGAGGAAAGAGTCCGTGATCGGATCGCCTTCTTTGCTTCTTTTCTTTTTTGGAGGGTCGTGTTTGCAGCGCCGGCTATAAAGCACAGGGGCCAGGGGGGGAATGCCCCCCTAAACGCCCTTACTATAATGACGCTATAATGACGCTGCCTCATAAAGCCCCCCCCAATTGTGAAATGTTAGATCCGGGCAAAAAAAAAAAAAAAAACATCTTCAAGTATGAACGCACGCGCCGCTCCAAAGACTCTTACTTTCGCATTACTTTCACATTAGAACGGTCAGTCCCAGTGCAAGATTTACGCACACGCAGGCGCAGCCGTGCGTGCACGGACACAATTCAATTCATTCAGTCGCGGTCTCTCACCGAATAAGTTTTCATCCGACACACGACGTTCTCCAAACATATAACACAGACGCGAGGCCGTCTTGCTGCAGAACAAATCCATAGTCAGAGACAGGAATATTTGTGCCCTTTTAGCCATGTTTATAATGTTCTCTCACACGGAGCTAAGCAATAACGTGTGTACTAGTCCCACACTCGGCACCCTGCGTATAGGCTACTGTATGATGCAATTTTAACAACTGTGCGCTGCGCGATAAATGTAGGCTACAATCTACAAGCTCACAGAGCATAAGTGAGCTGCAGCACTTTCTAAAACTAGGTGAATTATACCGCGCGAATACTGCAGTGTAATATTTATTTTACAACGTAGACATCTAAATGACCAAAGCTCTGTGGTGAGCCACGTGCGTAATCTCCATATAGCCATGCATATGCGCAGCGTGTGCCGTGATGCAGACAGACAGATAAAGCAATGGCTTTACTGACATCCATAAAATAAAACTATAGGCTTAAATACATACAAAGATAGTTATTACCAAAGTTTAGTGAAAGCTCAGTGGCTGCTGGCTGCAGCGCACACACTCTGCTCCCCTGGCTATTGGGTAATAACGTGGATGAAACTGGAATAGTCCAGCGTGCCCCGACAGTCACGTGCGCTTTTATTTTTTATTTTATCAGTTAATCATTAGCCGTTAATGTTGTCGATAACCGAAATTCTTAACGATTAACGGTTAACTGTTGGACATCCCTAGTTTGTCATGACCCGAGTTGGCTTAGTCTGCGGCGTAATTGTCTCTAAATGAATGGGGAAATCATTCCTGCACCATGGGCGACGTCATGAAAGGGACGGGAATGCTCAGCTCTATAGAATTAAATTATTCATTCAAAAGTATCCATCCACCCAAGTGTTGAGTGGATAAAACATCATAAGTGGTCAACCATTCTGTATTAGAAATCATTGTTTACAGTGGTATGCATTGGTGAAAACAATACCCGACCTGCCAGGCTAGTACTAAAAAGAGCACGCTGGTGCGTCTTAGGCCTGATTTACACTGGCAGCCAAATCCAACCTGAAATCAGATCTGAGCCACATTGAGCTTGTAATCTGTTAGAACAATCAGATTTCTATCTTGAAACAAAGATCTGATTCAAGTTAGATTGGCTGCCAGTGTGAGTCAACTGAGCGACTGAAACTCTTGGCACAATGTGTACAGTGAAAAGGTTTTTCTCCAGTGTGCACAACCTGATGTCTTCAGGTGATCTGACTGGCTGAAACTTTTGTCACAATGTGTACAGTGAAAAGGTTTTTCTCCAGTGTGCACAACCTGGTGTGTCTTCAGGTGATCTGACTGACTGAAACTCTTGTCACAATGTGTACAGTGAAAAGGTTTTTCTCCAGTGTGCACAACCTGGTGTGTCTTCAGGTGATCTGACTGGCTGAAACTTTTGTCACAATGTGTACAGTGAAAAGGTTTTTCTCCAGTGTGCACAACCTGGTGTGTCTTCAGGTGATCTGACTGGCTGAAACTCTTGTCACAAAGTGTACAGTGGGAAGGTTTCCATTGTACAACTCCATTTAAACAACTTACCTGGAGGTCATACATTGTGAAGAGCTGAGAGAGAACTTGAGCAACTTTCCCTGTCCGTGCAGCTTTCTTCCTAAAAAGGCTCTGCAGGCGAGGGGCGTGTGCAGTTCCTGCACTGCAGCTCTGCACACACACACACACACACACACACACACACACACACACACACACACACACACACACACACACACACACACACACACACACACACACACAGACTTTAAGTTACACTATACTGTATAGACATAACTGTATAGTGTGTCCTTTCAGAAAAGAAAAATGATACATTTATGTACATGCTGTTATAGTAGTAACCATTAAGAACCGAGACGGGGGGGGGGGGGTCTGCTTGTAGATCTGCTATTTTTCAACTGATGTTTGAAAAGTAGTTTTTTCAAACCAAGTTATCACCAATGCATTCTCGGTTCTAAATGGGTTAAAGGGGTATTTCACTTAAATCTGCCCTGCCGCCTTAGTATACAAACGCATTACAACTTAAAACTCCATTTGAACCATAATAGATTAATTGAAATCATCCAATCTTTTTTCTGGTGACCAATATTGTCCTCCTAATACGTGAGGGGCCCATCAAATTTAATTTACAGTTTATATATTTTTAAATTATTGGTTTGGAAAATGTAGCAGCCAAAACAAATGCGACCAAACTAATGAAAACAGTAACTGAGAAAGCCCCCGCCCTATATTAGGAGCATATCAGTAACCAGAAAACAGATGTGTTTTTGATGAATCTATCTGGTTAAAATGGAGTTTTAAGTTAGTTAGTTGAGCTGGGCTCTTTCCCCAAAACTGGCAGCACAAAGTTTGCATGGCCAAGCCATTGTCTGACTATGTCAATTGGACATACCACACTGACTTGATTTCTTCTGATCTCGTCTCGTTTGGCTCCAAGCTGAAAAGAGATGAGATTCAAATTTTAAGTCATGGCTGCATTTTTTCCCCTTCTTTTTAAAAGTATAAACCACTGAGGGGTTCTAAATGATGGAGCTGTTAACAGGGGTTGACACTAAGGTCTCCGAGGCACTTGCCCATCGGGCAAGTGCAAGTCAGGTTCTACTTGCCCTCAGGTCATGGTCACTTGCCTACCAAAAATATATTGTAAATTTTGCATTTAAGTTTACTTTCTACTTGGATGCTTTAAACCAGGGTTTTCAACAGGTGGTCCGGGGACCACCAGTGGTCCCTGAGAGGGTTCCAGGTGGTCCCCAGCTAAGTTGGTTAACCAGATGCAACTCTTGAGAACGTAAAAATGAAAGCAAATGGACCCTTGCGGGTCCATTTGCTTTCATTTTTGCACTCTCAAGAGTTAAAATTTATTATCTTAATTAGCCCATAGTGGTCAGAGACCCAGTGGTCCCTGACCCCAGCAAAATGATAGTTTGGAACCAAATGGACCTGGGAGAGAGATAGGTAGAGATATCTAGAAAGCAGGGAAAGACACAGAGGCAGAGTGCAATGACCACCTTCAAGACAAATTTATCTTGTGTTGTGTTATAGTGCACTAAGTTGCACACTTGCCCGATCGGGCAACCAGGTAGCAGTCTTCTTTCGCCCCACCATTTTTTTTTACTTGCCCCGGGCAAGTGGCAAGTGTTAGTGTCAAGACCTGTGTTAACGTACATCAGGGGTCTTCAACCTTTTTGATCCCAGAGACCACTATTTATTCAGCATTTTCATCCCACAGACCCGAAATACTAAAGATTTATTTTGTTTCTGTCCACAATTCCAGGCTGGATTTTGCAAACAGATCAGATGGCCATTAATCTTCTCTAGTTGTGTAAACTTGGGCCAATTCAGATGATGATTATAACAACTCTTGAGAGTGTAAACATGAAACCAAATGGACCCGCAGAGGTCCATTTGGTTTCACGTTTACCTTCTCAAAGAGTTATTACATCTGGCTAACCAACTGTTCATCATTTAGCCTGGGGACCACCTGGAACCCTCTCAAGGACCACTGGTGGTCCCCAGACCACTGGTTAAACACCACTGACGTACATCATGGAGCCATTAAGGTAATGGACCCATTTAGATCTAGAACTGTAAAACCCCTTGCATAGTGTAAAACGAAACCAATGGGTCCATTTGGTTTCTTTTATTTTATTTATTTATTTTTACACATGTCAGAGTTACATTATTGTTGAACACCTGGGTTAATTCATTTACAATAAGTCTATATAATTAGACATTAGAATTGTTATTCTGGCCAACATTTGACTTTACATCTGCCCTAAATACAGCATACAGGAAAAACAAACAGAATCTTTAGTTTTGGGTCTGAGAGACTAAACTAATCAAATGGTGGTCCGTGGTTCAAATGCTTAATATTGGGCCCGTCAGAACCTAGACAGAGTATAATCAATATAGACAGAGCAAACTGTTCACTTCAAGGGGTCAGTACAATGTCGACTCTATACATACAATACATCTTGATGACATCATCAAAATGTGTTTCACCATGTTAATGAGTTTCCTTTTTTCTGAGAGTGTACAAATGGAACCAAATGGACCCGCTAGGGTCCATTTGGTTCACATTTGTACACTCTCAAAAAAAAAAAAAAAAAAAAATCAAATGGGGGGAATTCCCCTTTAAGAGGCGTCCCCCCACTTCTAGAAGTACCACTACAACACTGCTTATACCATTAGCCTGGGGGCACGAGTTTAAACAATAATACTATTAGAGTTAGTGAAACATAATAGACATAATTCCACCAACATGTAAAGTAATAAGCATTATTGACGTTCGTGCTGTGGGCCCTGGTAAACGATATGCTAACGTTAATGATAATACTGGGTCCGTCCAGAGCCTTAGTGTATAGACAGGGTTTTGCAAACTCCGTTCACTTCATGGGGACAGTCCAATGGCGACTCTTCAACATAGACTTCTATTGATATCGGGACAACAAATAGGAACAACGTGCGGCAAGAACAACGCTCGACCGCTCAGTTTCGGACCCCTCAATGTCGCAAATTGTCTGTTTCAATGGCCCTGTGCAAGTCAACTCACCACCACTCAACAACCCGTGATTTCCACATTAGCCCGTGGGCACGAGTTTAACCAATAGTACTATTACAGTTACTGGAACACAATGACATTAATTCCATCGACATGTAAAGTCGGAATAAACGTTTGTGGTCAGTCGTCTGACCACAAATACGTCTGCTCGACCGGCTGTAACAACGGTAGCGTTAGCATGCTAAGGCCGCCGTTGTTCTATTATCTAAGCCAACGGGGACAGCCGGCGGCGCCGCGGCGGCTCGCGGCTGAATCTACATACACAAAATAACACCAACAATTTCATTAATAAGGTCTACATCTCTATATGGTTATAAATTAAGGATTAATGTACCTTTATCGTGTTCGGCTGCAGCAGGAGTTGTGTGTTGTTGTAATGGAGAATACGAGCAGAGCAGAGCAGACTTTTAGGCGGACAGTGGATAATGGCGGCTTCCAGCTTCCGGTATGAGAAGAGAAGCTCCGTAGGAGCGGATGTGACGTCAGGGGCAGCCACCAGACCACCAAATCTTTTTGAGGATTTAGTACTAATATCATTGCAATGAAGTTAAGAAGTTAAGGATTGATAACTCAAAGCTTGAAGTGTGCTCAGATAACTCATACCGTTTGTGGCGATAGTACGATTCTGCATCTTTTAGGTCATACATACTCATATTGTCTATGAAGCTTACACCATCAGGTTTAACACAGCCGTGACGAAGAATGTGAAATCGATGCCGAGGGACCTCTTGGACACGGCAAAAAGATTGTCTGTCCTGACGTATATATAACCACTGGAGTATGAATGAGGTCTTCACACTGTGGCTGTTTCTGTTTTCTTCCGTTTTGCAGTGAAGATGGCGAGCGAAAGGACCTCAAATTCAGTGGCGAAAAGACGTCGATGTTAACAGTTTAAATGCTTTATATTACTAAATCTTACCAAGGCTGTCTGATTCAATTAACTGATTACCTTTACCTAAGGCCTAGATTTTCATCATCGCCAAACTCCTTATCCTTGTTTGGCTTTTTAAACTATTCTTAAAAAACATTTTTCAATTGTAAAGTGGCCAGTCTAAAAGTTCATAACATGTCAATAGATTAGCATGTTGAACTAGTCTAAAAGGTTTTTCAAAATAGTAAAAAAGCCAAAGAATTAAGGAATAAGGGGTTTAGCGTGTGACGAAAAATTGCGCTTTTGATGCATGATATTCCCTCCGAAAATAGTTCTGTGGCTTGTTGTCAGACAACTCATCCATCCGGTTAAATATTGACTTTTGATTGATTGATTAATAGAATTGTGTATCAACCACTTGTAGATTTACAGTACACTTCAGCACAACTCAATACAAGACTGATCACTGTGAACGGACAAACCAGTTAAGAATACACTTGTTTACAATGGTATAGTCCCCCTGTTCATTTCATCAGACACATAGAGACAAATAGATCACTTCCATGAAGAAGCAGCAGATCATATAGTGGACGTAAAAGGGAAAAGAGAAATATACAAGGAGTTGGTAAAAGGGGGAGGGTGCATGGGGGAGTCACATTTTTTACGGAGAACGGTTTCAAAGTGCAGCCATTCCGTAGGTGCTCTTTGAGAGTGGCCTTGAAGGAGTCAAGGGATTCACATGTCTTAATGACTGTTGGTAGGGCGTTCCACATTTTTTCTGTCACAGGACGGAAAGTCATTACGTCGCTTGTTTGTGCCAAATTTCGGACCCGTATGACTTTTAAGGAAATTTAAAATAAAAAAAGGAAAACAATGTAAACACATCTCGGGCATCTCGTTAATCGCAGGTAAAGTGTTCTATCAAATTATTACTTTTGTTAACTCACAAGGGGGAGTCAAAGTGTTAACAACCAGCTACGCAAACATAAAAAAACAGGAAAAAGTAACAATGTTTGGTCGAGAGAGAGAGAGAGAGAGAGAGAGAGAGAGAGAGTGTGTGTGTGTGTGTGTGTGTGTGTGTGTGTGTGGTGTGTGTGTGTGTGAGAGAGAGGGCCAGAAGATATTTGCATGCTATGGGACGACTTGGCGTGTGGGAGAAAACGATGTAGCCGCAGAGATAATAATTACGATTAAAAAACACAACCACCACGAGGAACTTAGATTATGAACCATTACGCATGCACGCAAGCGTGCGCACATACCAGGGGCGGATGTAACATATCACATTTGGGGGGGGGGCAAGAGAACATGTTGGAGGGGCAAGAGAAAATAGTCTGGGGGCGGCTTCATCGCCCGTGTCGCTTCGCGCCACGGGCGATGAAGCCGCACCCATACCATTTTTGGTTACAGGACTTTTATTAGGCAAGTAAAGCATCAATAATAACATCAGTTGTTGTTGAAGTTGCAACAGACACGCAGCATGCATAAAGCTAAAGGTCTGACTCAGAGAAGTTTTCTGTTTTCAATGATGAAATGCTGTTGGTTTAGTGGTGACACAGCTGTAGTTAAATTTTAAATATAAGCACCTTAATTTGAAATAGCTTGGTTTGTTTTGCATGCCATCATGTTTGGTGGGGCAAAATGGGCATTTAGGAGGGCACTGCCCCCCCATGCCCATGCCTAGATCTGCCCCTGGCACACGCACACACACACACACACACACAGAGGTTGGGGGGGTGAGGGAATGCCTGTCAGGATCATTTCACAGCGGCGTATCACGGACCCCGTGTCCCCCCGGCCCGCGGCCAACCGCGGCCTGCGCTCTGTGTAAACACAAACGCCACCTCTGCCACAAGCACTCACACACACACTCACTCACTCACTAGCTAGCTAGCCCTGCGCGTCACGCGCACGTACACACACACACACACACACACACACACACACACACACACACACACACACACACACACACACACACACACACACACACACGCACACACACACACACACACACGCACACACAACCACACATGCTGTGATTAATGGAGTGTGAGCATTAGATATGACACAGCGTTACACAGCGTTAGTCTTATGTGATAGAGAAACAACCACACACAGTGGTGCTGCTGTGTTGGTTCTTCCTCTCTGGCTGCTCTGATGAAGCATAGAGCTACAAGCTTTA
>CM076971.1:55077170-55144670 GCA_039105355.1 Benthosema pterotum | reverse complement strand
GTAGTGCGACGGAAAGTATGTTTACTTAAGTACTGTAATTTCTGTAAGTATAGTCCATGCTCTCCGACCGACTGCATGCTATAGTGTTGTGTTTTCACGATTTCGGAACAGCCGGTAAAAAAAAAAAAAAAAAAAAAAAACGTCAAAAGCGAAAGGCGAACGTCCAGTTCTTCTTGAAAACGGTGTTGAAGCCATGCACCATTTTCTGATTGTTCTCAACCTTTTTGGTACCAGGGCCTTATTCTACATCTGAGCCACCATTTGAGGACATTTAAGCCCTCACATAACCCAAAATTAAAGATTTATTTTTGCTTTTGTCCACAATTTTGGAGAAAACAAAACAGTCAAACATACAGATCAAAGTGACCATTAGTCCTCTATTCTCTGGTTGTGTAGACTTGTGTTAATTCAGATGATGAATATTTTACACTCTTAAGAGTGTAAAAACCAAATGGACCTTTGAGGGTCCATTTGGTTTAATTTTTACACTCTCAAAGAGTTACCTCTGGTTAACCAACTGTGGAACAGTCCACTGTGGAACAATCCATTTGCACTGAATTCTAAGGAGTTTTGAGTGGGACTTGAGTGTGGTCTGATCTCATAACCTCCAGAACACGTAGCTAAAGTGGTCTAACTAACAGAGCTAATTGTTACCAACTCAATAAACAGTTTTGAAGTGACTTGATTCAGTAGTTAGATAATTGATAGGGGTGTAATGATACATTTAACGCCTATACGATATGGTTGATGGCAGTGTGGAAAGTTACTATATAGCTAATTACACCCCTAATAATTGACTGATTTTAGCTAATAATTGTGATAGAATCTGGTGCTTTGGTCCTCATGTCTCCCAAGGCCGTTTTCCTTTTAGAGCCATCTTTTTTTTTCTTTTATTTTTCTTTTCTTTGGCTAAAATCGTTTTTAGTAGTAAGATCACTTTTTTAATATGATAAAAAAAAAGATTCTATCACAATTGGAATTGATTAATTTTAGCTGCCCTGCCCTGTACCCCTTCCTATACTTTGTATAAGAAGTAAGAATTATACAACGTATAGTATTACTTAAAAAGCGAAGTTTTTATTGTGATTTCTTTTCTTTCTTTTTTTCACCACTGTTTAAAACATACCTGGGCATTATGCGGCCCTTTGGCTGACTCTGACCGGCCTGTGAAAGGGTACTGTGGTTTTCAGTGGTCCAGGGACCACCAGTAGTTCTTGAGAGAGTTCCAGTTAAATATGGAAAGTTGGTTAACCAGATTTAACTCTTTGAGAGTGTAAAAATGAAACCAAATGGACCCTTGCGGGTCCATTTGGTTCCAGTCTGAATCCAGTCTGAACAAAAGCAAAAGAAATCTTTAGTTTTGGGTCTGTGGGGCTAAAATGTCATCAAATGGTGGTCCGTGGCTCAAATACTCAATAAATTGAGGGCTCTGGTGTCAAAATGGTTCGTCTTACTCTTACTCTTATCTTTTTAAATTAATTCATTTAATATTACGCAGACTTTAGTTCAGCCTTTAGTCTTGGCCCTCCACAATATTTTATGTATCTCATTCGGCCCCTTGGAAAAAATAATTGCCCACCCCTGGTTTAAAAATAAGCTGTGAAATGAAGAAGTGCTGATAAAATCTTTACTGTCTTTCAGAGCCTGTGGTGGTCCAACTCCCCACCCCCACCCACCCCCTCCCCATGGGGTCAGCAGGATGACAGCAATGAGGAAGGGGATGCCCCTGAACAGTTGTTACGATACTGACTGACCCCTCAGTTCCATCCTCATCATCAGAGGTGTAGTGGAGGGGGACGCCCTCCACTTCTCACATCTAAAATATTTTTGGGGCAAAAGTAGGCCTACCGTATGTTTTTTTTGTCTTGTCATTTACTTTTATGGATACAATTGTAAACAATCTTTCTCAACATGCTATACTTGTTTTAATATCGTGTCTGTGTGTGTGTTGCGCAGGTTCACGTAAACGCGCATGCAAATGCAAGTGTGGATGCACGTGTCTTAAAAGGGATTCCACTCATTTTCAATATTTGACTAATATAACTACCTTAGAGATGGTAAAAAAAGTTCTCCCCCATTCTGTGTTTCCTAGAAATGGAGGTCTGAAAAAAAATCATTATCATGGTGAAATACATCTTGATGACATTATCAAGATGTGTTTCACCATGTTAATGAGTTTCCTTTTTTCTGAGTGTACAAATGGAACCAAATGGACCCACTAGGGTCCCACTACAACAATCCATCCATTCATCCATCTCCAACTGCTTATCTATGGTGGATTTGCAGGGGCAACAACACACGTTTTGACGCGATGCCACAGATACATGCTACACACGCCCCTGAGTGTGCGTAGAAGAGCCTCCATTTTGACCAAACCAAACCCACGGAAGTGAACACAGTTTGCCTTACTCTAAGGCTCCTGGGCCAAACCATCTTTCTCTTGCACTCTTTGCTTTACCAAAACCTTTGCTGCTACTTTGACCTATACAAGACGTTTCTCTCTCTCTCTCTCTCTCTTATCGGAACAGATAGGTCCTCAGATATATACACAGAGACTCTCATACCCACACCGTCACAGAGCTGCAGCTAGCCACAGCAAACTGATAGCGCCCTGCGTACAGGAGCCGTTGTGACGACAACCAACGCCACAGACGCACTGCCTTATCTGACGACGTTACGGCCATGCACGGCCATGATGGAACGATGACAATCTGATCTCTCTCAGCTCTCTCTCTCTCTCTCTGCTTCATATTTTCCGAGAAAGGCATGTACGGCACGCAAACGCTAAGGCGTGTCATTGCACGCACGCATGTGCACACACACACACGCACGCACGCATACACACACGCATGCACGCACACACACACATACACACACACACACACACACACACACACACACACACATTCACACGGCTGCATAGACACACGCACACACCATGAGTTAAATGATGGAGCAGAGTTGGTAACCAAATGGGCCTTATGTTGAACCGAAAAATCTTGAGCGACCCGACCTCGGATAAGCGGAAGAAGACAGATGGAAGGATAGATTCACCTGCCGATTATTTCAACGATCCATCGAATGCGACACTTAAATATATATTTATATAAACACATTTTACTAATTAATCAAAGGAAATTTAGTCTTTAGGCTTATTCTGACAGCATACATTTGATGCACACGTGTCAGCCTAAAGGAACAAACGGTTAATTTAAAAAATATTCAAGCCTTATGTTTTATTCTTGATACGATAATCAGCTGTTTTAGGGACATATGCAAAATGACAACTGTTTTAGTAAGTATTGTTCAGTCAGGACTACAGACTGACAGTCTCTGTAATGTTTATGTTATACTATTATTAAAAAACAACTAAAATAAAAATAAAGGATTTAAAGCCATTAAAGCTGGACTATTGCCATTGAGTCCAATAATGCATTTCTGCCTACACCTACCAGACCACTGCTCCTAGTCCTACTTCCTATAGCTACAGTCCCCGTATCGCGAGAATGTTTGTGAATGGACAACAGTTTGTGAATGGAGTGCTGTTGGAGACACTAGTATTCTGCTCTTTCAATGTGCCAATATAATTCTATATCGTTTGCAAATCATTTGACAAAGTATCCGAAAATAACCGGCGACCTGTTTGGATTTGTTTACGACAGGGGTTTTCAACAGGTGGTCCGGGGACCACCAGTGGTCCTTCCTTGAGAGGGTTCCAGGTGGTCCCCAGGCTAAATGATGGAAAGTTGGTTAACCAGATGTAACTCTTGAGAGTGTGAAAATGAAACCAAATGGACCCTTGCGGGTCCATTTGGTTTCATTTTCACACTCTCAAGAGTTAAAATATTCATCATCTGAATGAGCGCCACTTAATTAAGAAGTTTACACTGTTTTGTTGGCAAAATACAGCCTGGAATTGTGGACAAAACCAAAAGGAATTATTTAATTTTAGGTCTTTGGTGTGAAAATGTAATCAAATGGTGGTCCGTGGCTCAAATGCTGAATAAATGGTGGTCCCTGGAGTCAAAAAGGTTGAAAACCCCTGGTTTACGAGGTCACAGCCATTAATACAAGATGTGTTTCGTGCATTGCCGGCTGGTCCTTAAATCCTTATCAGCATAGGGCTCCTCCAGCAGTGCAAGCGCCTGGGGACATACAGTAGGAGTGAAAGGAATATCCAAACTCTCCCACTATAAGGCTCTGGTTTGGGGAGCACGGTGGCACAGTGGTTAGTGCTGTTGCCTCACAGCTAGAAGGTCCTGGGTTCGATTCCCGCTAGGGGCCCTGGTGTGGGTGCAAGGGCCTTTCTGTGTGGAGTTTGCATGTTCTCCCCGTGTCCCCTAGGTTAGATACCCTCACAAAAACATGCAGTAATCCTGGGCACTGAACTACCTCCCCCTGGCCAGCCGGGGCGCCTGATGGAGGGGACTGGAACTGGTTGGAATAACGTGTTCCTTCCACGCGCTACATCCAACTAGGGAAACTCCCCCTGTCAGGTGAAAAGAAGGCAGCTTGGACTCCTCATGCATTGAAGGAAGCATGAGGCCAGTCCGCTGCCTCCCCAGGTTGGCGGAGGATGTGTAGAGCCCAGGATCACATTAGGAATTGGCACTGGGTGAAAAAAAATTGGTTATAAAATATTGAAAAAAAAAAATAAGGCTCTGGTTTAACAGCGCTAATACTAGTCTGTCTTGAGAGACTAAGTTACACCTTACACTGGAAAAACTATGGTTAAGTGAGGAATCTCCCATGGCAAGTTGCACAAACTAATCGATGATAAATTATTTGACAACTAATAGAATTTGATTTGATTCGATTGGATTACGATTCATCGATTAATCTTTGCAGCTCTATAGTTGAAAACAACCCCATGCTGCAGAAACATGTCCGACATCATCATGCATCATTATGTTTATTCTGAGCGAACGCTGTGCGTTTGAAGGAGTTCTCATCTCATCCGGGGGAGTGCAAACAAGGGCGGATGTAACATTTCCCAATTGGGGGGGGGGGGGGGGGGGGGGGAGAAATGGTATGGGGGCGGCTTCATCGCCACCCATACCATTTTTGGTTACTGGACTTATTAATTAGGCAAGTAATATAAGTTGCAACAGACACGTATAAGCAGAACTCAGGGAGTTTTCTGTTTTCAATGATGAAATGCTGTTGGTTTAGTGGTGCCACGACTGTCGTTAGTGAATAGCAGTAGTGGTGTTTCAAATCATTTTAAATAGAAGCACTTTCATTTGAAACATCTTGGGTTGTTTTGCATGCCATCATGTTTGGTGGGGCAGACCATGCCTATGCCTAAATCCGCCCCTGAGAGTAAACAGTCTAATGATTACGCTGCCGTGCGACAGAAAAACCACAGAGATGTCAGAGAAGCCCTGGGTGACCAGATGTCCCTCTTTGCGTGGGACAGTCCCTCATTTTCAAGATTTTTTGAAGCGTCCCACAAATTGAGACTCTGTCCCACATTGTGACTGACAGACATCAGTGTTCAAAATGCCCTAATAATTTGTAGTGCCCTAATAGTTGGATTTCATCATTTCTTGCTATGTTTTTTTTTAAATAATTCCCACATGTGGTACCACTATATTTCCACACTAGAGAGGCCATATCACATACTGTCGTATCAAAAATAGCTGATCTACAATCTCAAAACGCGTCGCAGTGCCACGCGTTTTGAGATCGTAGATCAGCTATTTTTGATTTTAGATCAGCTGTTTTTGCTGTGTGAAATGGAATCTTGAACGGGACATTTGTCCGCTTCCACACTCCACTTGTCCCACACATGCAACACTTCTGTCCCTCAAATGAACAGTTTGGATCTGGTCACCCTAGAGAAGCCAGTTTATGTTGATGCATGAATGTTCTTTTTCGTGCTGTTTGTGTGTGTGCACTGTGCAGCAGCAGCAGCAGCAGCAGTGTCGGTAGTGGTGGTGGTGGTGGTGGCTGGTGGGTGTCTTGTCTCTTTCTGACAAACATAACAGATGCATATCGCGCCTCGTGTAGCCTGCTGCTGAGCAGAGATAAGGGCCAGTTAGATGCTGGGGTTGCAACATCCGCAAACCGAGCCAATGAGTGAGCACAACCAACCACTTTTCATAACGATCACCTCACCAGATAACCAGATAGTGTGCGATGATGCAGGGGCGGATCTAGGCATGGGCATGGGGGGGGGGGGGGGGGGTAATGCCCTTCTAAATACCCAGTCTGCCCCCCCCCCCCCAAACACAATGCCATGCAAAACAACCCAAGATATTTCAAATTAAAGTGCTTATATTTAAAATGATGTGAAACACTACTACTGCTACTAACTAACTACAGCTGTGTCACCGCTAAACCAACAGCATTTCATCATTGAAAACAGAAAACTCTCTCTGAGTCAGACCTTTAGCTTTATGCATGCTGCGTGTCTGTTGCAACTTCAACAACAACTGATGTTATTATTGTTGCTTAAAAACTCCTGTAACCGAAAATGGTATGGGTGCGACTTCATCGCCCGTGGCGCGAAGTGACACGGGCGATGAAGCCGCCCCCACACCATTTTCTCTTGCCCCTCCAACATGTTCTCTTGCCCCCCCCAAATGGGACATGTTACATCCGCCCCTGAGATAGTGTGTGCGCGTGTGTGCGTGCAATGTGTGTTATGAGTCGGCATTCACATGCATATAGGCGGCCTGTACTGTATCTGTACTCGAGGAGCTTGCATGTGAGCGTGTGCATGCGCATCGGATGCCTACGTGTGCTGCTGTTGGTGTGCATGTTTTTGCGATGGGGCCTGATAATATGTGCGTCTCGGGCGATGGGAGACTGGCATCTATCACGTGGACGCATGCATGCAGCATGTCTGAACACGCATATGTCTGTCTCTGTTGTCCTCAAAACGGGTTCAACCAGAAGACCTGTATGACCTGAACCATGCAGCTTAGAGACAGCCATAGTTGCAGGCATGGGGTCATCACTCATCAATATGCCCATTGCCCATCTACACTGACAAACGTGTGCTTAGCCTATATAAGCCTTGTCTGTGGCATTTTTTGGTATATAGTCTCCAGGTTGTATATTTATAATATGTATTGCCACTTACAGGCAGTGTTTTAGTGGGATTTTTAGAAGTGGGGGGATGCCTCTTAAAGGGGAATTTCTTCCTTTTTTTGAGAGAGTACAAATATGAAACAAATAGACCTGCGCAGTGACGTCACCAGCCCTGTTCCATTGGATTCATTCATTTTCCTCATAGACTTTTCAAAAATGGTTAATAAAAACACGATTGCGCCGCGGCCAAAGCCAGCTCGGGTCGTGACAAATCATGACAACAAACACAATATGGCCATATAATATATAATTAGGAAGAAGTAGAAAACAGCATGATACAAGATTTTTTGTTTCATTTTTTATCTTAGAAATGATTTGATTGTCCCAAAAGTTTGCGTGTGTCATCATGATTTGTCACGACTCGAGTTGGCTTTGTCCGCGTTGTAATCGTCTTTATATAAATTATTTTCGAAGTCTATGAGAAAAAAATGAATGGGGAATCCATTTCCGGAACAGGGGCGGTGACGTCACTGCGCAGGTCTATGGACCCTAACGGTCCATACACACACACATACACAACACACACAGACACGCTATTAAAACAACTATAGCATATTGAGAGAGATTTGTTTATGCTTAATTGCATCCATAAAAATAAATGACAAGACAAAAAACATAGGCCTACTTTTGCCCCCAAAAAAGAAAAAAGACACTGGGGGACTCCTGATCTTGAGTTAATTAATTGGGGTCCTTATTCATTTTGTCAATAAAATAACATCATGACACGTACATTACTGCAACTGTTTAACCAGTTGCATTCATTTGGCTTAGTTATTTTATTATTTTAAGCAATCCATTGCTGTAAATGCTGCTGAAATTAAGGTGGATGTGGATATCACAGGCCTATGTCATAATTGGTGTGTGTGTGTGTGTGTGTGTGTGTGTGTGTGTGTGTGTGTGTGTGTGTGTGTGTGTGTGTGTGTGTGTGTGTGTGTGTGTGTGTGTGTGTGTGTGTGCGTGCGCGCGCAAGCGTAGACACGTGGGGAAAAGGGGGACAATTGTAGGGGGGCCCAGAGTCAGGGGGGCCCACTGAAAGCTTGCATTAATAAGGTTTTATTTGTATTGATTATATTATGAAAAATATTTGATCTCAAAGTGCACCAGATTGAAGCATTTTAAAGGGGAATTCCACCCATTTTCAACATTCTAATATGTCATTAGTATAACCTAGAGGTGCTGTATGGGTGGACATGATGAAAACGTTTCCCCCCGTTCTGTGTTTCCTGGAAATGGAGGTCTGAAGAAAAAACACAAAAACATGATGAAACTTGATGACATCATCAAGATGTATGTCATCATGTGAATGGATTTCTATAGACACTTCTGAGAAAGAAAAAATGATGAAAATGGGTGAAATTCCCCTTTGACGCTGCCGGGAAAGGGGGGCCCACGTGGAAAAGCTTTGCAGGGGGCCCAGAATTGCTAGCTACGCCCCTGTGTGTGTGTGTGTGTGTGTGTGTGTGTGTGTGTGTGTGTGTGTGTGTGTGTGTGTGTGTGTGTGTGTGTGTGTGTGGGCGCGCGCGTGCGTGCGTGCGTGCGTGCGTGTGTGTGTGTGCGTGCGTGCGTGCGCGCGCGCGCGCTCTGCGTGCCACCGCCACTCATACCGTGCCTTTAGTCACCATGCACCACACAACATAGTGCAACACTTTTATTAGGCGCCAATATACAGAACACGACTAAACGGTTCGACCTCAAATGGTCTTCGGGGGTGAGCATGGAATGGATAAGAACACCGTGCATGAGATAAGAAGAGAACGTTGTTCGTTTTCTGTTTATTGGCACCCCCGACCCCCTAATAAAAGTCCTGGACCGTTACCTTCAAGTTTTGCTTCCGGCAGTGTCCTCCTCCTTTTGTCCTCGGAGAAGGCTGTCTGTTGCGCAAAGAAAGGTTGCTATTTCAGTCGCACAGCAATGACCCAGGTGACAGGTCAGTCTCCACCGTTTTCTAATTCTAAACGCGAACTGTATTCTGAACTATATGTTTTCATTGTTCGTATAAGTCATGTGTGGCGTGCAGCCATGCGCACTGTAAGCCATAGTGCTTGTGCGTGCTCCTCTCTCTTAAAGGAGAATTCCGCACCAAAACACATTGGGCCTCAATCTACCTTGATTCCTGTGACATGGTACATAATGTACGTCCTTGATTTTTGTCACAGATGCCCCATTTTCTACATTTCACCCTTGAGGTCCCCGCCCCAGTGTCCCAGCGTCGACACCGTTCCAACAGTTAACATGGCCGCAGGTTGTATTTTAATGTAGATATTTCTGTAACTCCAAATGTACAGTATTTATTTTTTAAGTAAAGTCTGCCCAAGAGTGACATAAAACTCAAGCGTGTTTATCAGCATACTATTAAAATATGATGTGTGGAAAAAATAAGTCTGGAGTTACAGAAATACCCACATTAGAATAAAGACAACCTGTGGCCATGTTAACTGTTCCCAACGTCGACGTTGGGACAGAGACTTCATATAACCAGTGTTGGGACATGTGCACTACGTAACTTAATATATTACATAATATATTACCAAAATGCAGTAACTTGTAATATAAATATATTACTTAACAAAAATAATCTAATATATTATACTTTTCTTTCTGCATTACTGCATTAATTACTTTCAATATTACTTTCTGTCAATCTGTCTCGTTGCAAGTGTTCTTGTGAAATTATCTTGACAACTGCAGAAGTTAAATAATTACTTATTTTCTATAATTTGTCATAGCTATGCCACTGGCCTACACAATATTTGATTAATAGTGACACTAAATATTTAATTATATATTTTGCACAACATTTTTCTTTCAAGTAATATGTAATAGTAATATTAATATATTACACTTGCTCAGACAGCAATATTGTAATACAATATATATATTGCTTTAAAATGAAGGTAATAAGTAATAAGTAATACATTAACAAGGTATAGTAATATTCCCAACACTGCATATAACTAACATAGGCCTAACCAAAAACTGTGAATGGAAACACACTGGACTTAAAGGGGAGTTCATTTTACTATTTTAATATAGCAGTGGTTTTCAACCATTTTCTTACCCTGGTCCACTATTTATTCCGAATTTGAGCCATGGACCAGTGACTATTTGATGAGATTTGGTCTCCCAGGCCCAAAACTAAAGATTTTTCTGTTTTTGTCCATAACTTCATGCTGTATTTAGGAAAGATACTAAGACAATCATTGACCAAAACTACCAATTCTTCTACCATATTCCAATTGTGTTTATACTTCAGAATTCAGAATGTTTAACTTTTCACTCTCAAGAGTAGTGGTCAATGGTCATGTAGCTGGGGACCACCTGGAACCCTCTCAAGCCCCACCCATTCTGCGTTTCCTTGAAAGGGAAGCTCTTCGAAAAATAATATTTCGTTATTCCTGAGATAATCAACGGGCATCATGGGCACCGGGAAAACGTCTGGGGTGTTCTAGTTATAGAGAAGTGAAAGAGCGAATACGAGACCAGAGACAGCGTTTCAACATCTTAGTAGTGGTTGGAGGTTAAGGTTCTGGTTGCCACAGCTTGTGGTTTTCAACATGGAGGAGCAAGGGTGGATGTAACATTTCCCAATTGGGGGGGCAGTGGAGTCGCGGGGAGGCGGGGTTGATGTTTTTTTTTTTTTTTTTTTTTTTTTTTTTTTCAGCCCCCGCATGAGCACGGACGCAGGATTACGCCTCTGAAGTAAAGCATCAATAATAACATCAGTTGTTGTTGAAGACAACATGCAGCATGCATAAAGCTAAAGGTCTTCTGTTTTCAGTGATGAAATGCTGTTGGTTTAGTGGTGGTGACACAGCTGTAGTTAGTTAGTAGCAGAGTTTCAAATAGTTTCCTATACTCTACTGCAGTGGTGTCAAAGTCATTTGGGGTGGGGGCCGCATTGGACTTAATGTGACTTCATGGGGGCCGGAGCGCCGCGGTGCAACCAGTCGCAGACCGCAAGCATGCACGGCACACGCATGTTTATGTACACAGCCTTTACTTCTATACAGTATATCACACAAGTCATATTTATTATTAAGAATAGCTATTAATATATATTAATGACTTTTCATTATTGGGTTTTATACTTGTAGCCTAGATTAAGACATTTGCTATGAAAGATGCTATTTTTATTCACAGAGCATCAATAAACCATACGAAAATAGCATTTAAATTTCAAATACTAAATTTAAGTAAGTATGTAAAGTTAACTAAGTATAGTTCTCGGTTATACACCCTTGTACTGCTGAAGTATAGTTCTCTCGGTTACACACCCTTGTACTGCTGAAGTATAGTTCTCTCGGTTACACACCCTTGTACTGCTGAAGTATAGCTCTCTCGGTTACACACCCTTGTACTGCTGAAGTATAGTTCTCGGTTATACACCCTTGTACTGCTGAAGTATAGTTCTCGGTTATACACCCTTGTACTGCTGAAGTATAGTTCTCGGTTATACACCCTTGTACTGCTGAAGTATAGTTCTCGGTTATACACCCTTGTACTGCTGAAGTATAGTTCTCGGTTACACACCCTTGTACTGCTGAAGTATAGTTCTCGGTTATACACCCTTGTACTGCTGAAGTATAGTTCTCGGTTACACACCCTAGTACTGCTGAAATACAGTTCTCACTTTGCAGTGCCAGCAGCCTAACCTGGTAAAACGACTCCCCCTGCTGGACAACATGCATTACATGCCGTTCAGAAGAGAGCTCAAAAGCATTTCTTTAAACGATCATAACTTTTGATAGGAACGTCCTAGAGACTTACTTTTTTTTTTTGATAGACTCAGACATTTTTGCTCTACAAGCCTGGGGCCAGATTACATCATCTCGCGGGCCGGATCCGGCCCGCGGGCCTTGACTTTGACACATGTGCTGTACTGTATAAGCACTTTAATGTGAAATATCTTGGATTGTTTTGCATGCCATCATGTTTGGTGGGGCAGATTGGGCATTTAGGGGGGCATTGCCCCCACATGCCCATGCCTAGATCCGCCCCTGTGGAGGAGCCGTCAGTGCAGAGCCGAGTAAAGTGCACTAATCGTGCAACAAGTAGCCGTCTGGGCCAGCGCTGCGTACAGCTAGCGCAGCGGCAGCTCTTTGTGGTCGGCCACTTAGTCCTCTGTGATTATCCTCGATCTCCTCTCTCTCGCTCTCTCTCTCTCTCTCTCTCTCTCTCTCTCTCTCTCTCTCTCTCTCTCTCTCTAGTGCCGTATTGGATATCCATCCACTGGATAGCCTCCATTCTGCAGGATGATGGCGTGGTGCTATAATGCGTTAATTCGGACGATTCTGTTTGCGCACAATACGTGTTGAAAAAGTACTCTGGTCATGCTGCTGGCTGCTGCTCCGCCGATTCCACCACCACATACAAGCTCCCATTCACACCGTGTGTGCCGTTCAGGGCATGAGGCTCGTGGTGAATTCGCATCAGTCATCTGGGCCGTTTCGGGGCCCCGCGTTCGTTCTCAGCCCCGGGTGTATAATCCTGGTGAAAGGACATAAGAGTGCACTATAGCTGCATGCGTGTGGACACGCATTGCACAAGGTTGCTACTATAGCCCTGTCATGGTTGATCCAGTTCGAGGCAAATCAAGGCCACAGCCTGGAACGTTTACAACAATAACGTGTACATAAACATTCAGTTTTCAAATATAAAGTACTCACACATGTTGGTAGACGGATGTTAGACACTTGTTGCGGCCAAAATTATTGTAGAGTGCCGCGTTGTTTATTAAAACACATTTTTGCCCGGAGATTTCTGGGTTTTTTCCTTCTTTTCGCACGTCCCCTTAAACTGCGCCTTGGCGCCGCCCTGTCGGTTGAGGTGCAGTTTAACGGAATATTTATGTAGGTATGTAGGTTGTGGCGATTTGCCTCAAAATGGAATAAGCGGCTGCATGATATTGACATGATAATGACATGTCATGTTTCCTGGCTACCCCCGTCACGGACATAGTACAGAGCGTACTACAGCTGCATGCGTGCGGACACGCATTGCACAAGGTTGCATGCAGCAGGCTGCAGCAACCTTGGAAGGCACCCTGAATGGCCCCCGAGAATGAGGTCAATCATTCAGCCTCCTCCGGGGCTATTAAGGCCTGCATGCATGGGAACAAGCTATGGGTGCATTGAGGCCGCTGCGTAGGCTACTAGCGTTTCACGTGGGACGGTGGGACACGATGCCGGCAGGCTTCTTCTATGTATGTGTTGTTCAGGATCAGTGTTGCCAACTGTCAAAATCCAAAATGCACCCGTGGCACTTCCAAAATGCACTAGAATGCGCTAGATGCTTGCCTGAAAGGGAATATGACCATTAATCTTCTACATTCTCTAGTTGTGTATAGACTTGGGGTAATTGACATGATGAATATTTTAACTCTTGAGAGTGTAAAAATGAAACCAAATGGACCCGCAAGGGTCCATTTGGTTTCATTTTTACGCTCTCAAAGAGTTACATCTGGTTAACAAAACTGTCCATCATTTAGCCTGAGGGCCACTGGTTGAAAACCACTGTCATAGGAGGAGAAATGGTGAAAAATGAGGGTTTTATCTCTGGGCGCCTGTCAATCAATTTCCCCCAAACTCACCAGCAAAAAAGCACTAGATTTTCCGCCAGGAGTTTTTCCACTAATTTGGGCGCTAGGGGGGGTCTGAAAAAGCGCTAAATATAGCGACAAATGCGCCAAGTTGGCAACACTGTTCAGGATACTCAAGTCTAGGCCTCCCATTCACATGGCCCTGCTGCTGCTGCTGCCGCTGTTCACCTGCTGGTATAACTTAACAACCAACAGACAAATTCATCTCCGCTGTCCCTGAACATCGAGGACAAATGAGTCCATTCATTCATTCATGCTCCTCTGCCGGAGCTTCCATTGAGCCAAGCATGAAGTACAGTTACTAATGCGGGGGGGGGAGGGCTCAGGGGAGTGGGCGTCTGGGCCTGACATCCCTTTCCGCACCCACATAATGTCCCCCCCCCCCCCCCCCCCCGCTCCGCCCCGCCTTTCACTGGGACAGGTAACTGGAGAAAGGCGGGACGGACGGACGTTCGCCGGCGGAGGAAGAAGAAGAAGAATCTAGGGCGACTTGGCCACGGGCCAGCAAACTATGCATGGAGCCAGGGGCGGATCTAGGTATGGTCATGGGGGGTAGGGGGGGGCCTAAATGCCCAGACTGCCCCACCAAACATGATTGCAAACAACCCCAAATGAAAGTGCTTACATTTAAAATGATTTGAAACACCACTACTACTGCTACTAACTAACTACAGCTGTGTCACCATGCACGAAACCAACAGCATTTCATCATTGAAAACAGAAAACTCTCTATGAGTCAGACCTTTAGCTTTATGCATGCTGCGTGTCTGTTGCAACTTCAACAACAACTGATGTTATTATTGATGCTTTACTTCAGGGGTTTTCAACCTTTTTCATCCCAGGGACCACCATTTATTCAGTATTTGAGCTACGGAGGCACAGACCACCATTTGAGACTATTTTAGCCCCACAGACCCCAAATCTAAAGATGTATTTTGCTTTTGTCCTTAATTCCAGGCTGAATTTGGGAAACAAAACAAGCAAAATACATTCCAAAATGGCTAATTCAGATGATGAATATTTTAACTCTTGAGAGTGTAAAACTTAAATCAAATGGACCCGCCAGGTATAACAAAAAAAAATGGTATGGGGGCGGCTTCATCGCCCGTGGCGCGAAGCCGCCACCATACCATTTTCTCTTGCCCCACCCAATTGGTAAATGTTACATCCGCCCCTGTATGGAACAAGCGCTGAGAGGGGGGGTGGGATCGCCAACGATGCTGCCCAGGTGCCTGCAACCCGGATGGATCCCCGGGACCCTCCCAAAGGGACCCGATGAGCAGACAGAGAATGGAGGAGGATAGCGGAGACCTCCGTAGAGACGTACCGCCGTTATACACTTCTTCTTTGACTATATAAAACCTACCTACCCCGGCTGTTCAGCGCTGCTTTTGGTCTTTCCTTGCTTGTAGCGGGTGGATAGAGTGACAGACAGGGGCCGGATCTAGGAGGGGGGTGGGGGTCAAGTGGGAGCAAATGCCCTTAAACCAGGAGAGCCTAACCAGTAGATCGTCTCATTTGTGTGTCTCATTTGGAGGATTGTTGTCTGTGAATTATGCCAACAGTATTGTCAGTGCCGATTCTGGCCTCCAAGGGGCCCTAAGCAGGTTTTTTACTAGGGGCCCTGCTTTTTGTTTGTTATTTTTGCCATTTTTTGCAGAGAAATAAATTATAGATAACTTAATTGTTATAAACCTATGGACACGGACACACACACACACACACACACACTCTCTCTCTCTCTCTCTCTCTCTCTCTCTCTCTCTCTCTCTCTCTCTCTCTCTCCAATGTTTCCTTTTCAAATGAATGTATTTATTGCTATTTCAATTCTGACCAACAACAAAACTATGAAACTGTCTCTTATGTAGAGATGTAGAAGGTCTAGAATAGGGACAAATAAGAGTTGAAAATATTTGTTCACCGTCAAAGTATTGTAGGCTACAGTAACACAGAGACTCTGTGATGGGACTGGCTTCATGAAGTGAATGGAGTTGACATGACTGTCTATATCCATAATACTCTAAGCTTTGGGCATGCCGCATGATAGGAGATATTATTTTTGACAAAATACAACAAGCTTGTATCTCTGCCACCAAAAAAAAAAAACATTTATGTACAACACAACAACACACTACCGACAACCCAGCATTTAACAGCACAACCGAAAACTGCAGTCATTCATAGCGTTAGCCTGCCAGCCTACCTGACTGCTGCTGCTCCTTTTTTCATATCCTGAAGTAATGATGTTGTTGACCAAACATGCTAAGCAAAAGGAAGGGGCGTTTCTGCGTGGTGTAAAAAACCGCGACAGCGGGCATGATTCAAGTAACGCTGTTTACGGAAGAAGATTTCCCTTCTACGTACAGAACAAGCATGCACTAGAGTGGTTACTGGTTACGTTCGCCCGCTGTACGTTATTTACGTAATGCTCCGCGATTCAATAAACGTACATGCGCCCACTCTACGTTATTTGCGTAAATAACAGTTCTTTCAATTAGTTATTTACTCAGAGCTGGCGGGGGGGGGGCTTTGGGGAATCGGGGGGCCCTACGCAGGGTGCGTAGTCTGCGTATAGGAAGAATCGGCGCTGAGTATTGTTCTGCAACGTGTAATGGACTGTTCTGCAACTTATAATGGACTATTTTGGACTGTTCTTATTATGATTGCATTTGCAATGGCAGTGTTTGTCCAAGTCTGTTGTACTTATGTTGTACTGTTATAGGCCTATGTATGACAAGTCTGTTGTACTTTATGCTTATATGGACATAAAGTAAAGTGGTAAAAAAAAGTAGTGTTGTGTTGTTGTGAAGTTACTGCAGGCTGGCAACGATGTGTGGGGTTTTAAATGTGATATTGGACTGGTAGATCCCGGAGGGATTGGCTGCTGAAAAGTAGATCTTGGGTCAAAAAAGGTTGGGCACCCCTGCCTTAAACTCTTACAAATGCGTCCCTTCATTTGGCTGACTCCGACCGGCCCGTGTAAAGGTGTGTGTAAAGGTACCGTGGTTTTTAACCAGTGTTCCTTGAGAGAGTTCCAGTTAAATATGGAAAGTTGGTTAACCAGATGTAACTCTTTGAGAGCGTAGAAATGAAACCCAATGGACCCTTGCGGTTCAAATTTCAAATATGTTTTCAAGTTAAAGTGCTCGTATTTGAAGTGATTTGAAACACCGTGCGATACTAAACTAACCGCAATCGTCACTCGCACCGCAAAGCCAACGCCATTTCATCATTCAAAAAAAGTCATAGTGCTTTATGCATGTGTGTCTGTTGCAACTTCAACAACAACGGATGTTATTATTGATGCTTGCTTGCCTAATATACAAGATATAAATCTTGTGGGTCACAGAAGGAAATATATGAAATATCAGATAGATTTGGTGTTACAGATATAACCATAGTTATCTATTCAATGTGGGGGTTTGGGGTACATTTAAACGAAAATGGTATGGGGGCATGCCATCATGTTTGGTGGGGCAGTCAGGGCATTTAGGGGGGGCATTGCCTGTATACATCTATACCGGTATAGATCCGGCCCTGACTCGCACTCTAGTATAGTGGCCTGCTGGCCAATGGCCCCTGCATTCAGTTTCATTAAAGGGTAATTCCACCCATTTTCAACATTTTTTCTGAGCGCGTACAAATGCAACCAAATGAACCCTAACGGGTTCCTTTGGTTGCATTTGTACGCTTTCAGAAAAAAAAGAAGCGTTTTGAAGAAATCCATTAACGTGGTGAAAATACATCTTGATGATGTCATCAAGATGTTTCACCATGTTCGTGGTTTTCTTCAAACCTCCATTTCTTCGGAACACATAATGGCGGGGAACTTTTTTTATCATGTCCACCCAACACCTCGAATAGTAAAATGTTCAAAATGGTTGGACTTGCCCTTTAAGGAGGGACCGGCGGGCTTGCATTCTCACAGGGAAACAAATTGGGCCTCACAACAAAGCTTTCTGCGGAAGCCATTCACAGCGACGTCTTCTTAGGTAGGTCATTCACCCGGATGAGAGGGACGGTGCTGGTGCCCAGGGGCGGATGTAACATTTCCCAATTGGGGGGGGGGGGGGGGGGGGGCAGGAGAAAATCCACCCCTGCTGGTACGCCCGCCGGTCCTTCGAGTGGCTGGGAAGTGGGAAGTGTTATAATATGAGAGAAAATATGTCTAGCTTCTTCTAGTCGGCGGTGCTCTAGTCGGCGGTGTGTGTGTCCCAGCGGAGGAGCCAGTTGGCCAGGCTTCATTTCATTTCAGAGCCTTCTTGGCTCGTCATGCAGCCATGCAGAAACAACACATGCACCGCCTCAAAAGGTGAGGGCATTCCTGGACAACTCGTCCCATTGTTGGGCTCCTGTTTGAAGAATTGTTGTGTCTGAGCCCTCACTGGCCCCAGTACTTGTCAGGTAGACAGAGATACACGCACAGGCGTGCACGTACAGGCGTGCACGCACATACACTCACACACAGAAGGCCTTTGTCATGATGATGAAGAAAGGGAAGCATGCTTCTATGTGAGCTCCGAACATTCGTGAAGGGAGAACATTGTGTGCCTCGTCTTAATAAGACTGCTTAATAGCATTAAAACCATTAAAAAGGAAACAACGTTTGGACGTGTCAGAGACAATGTTTCTCACGGCAAACAACGGCTCAGAATCGAAGCCAGAAGTTGCATTACACGAGACCTCCTTTTACTTTGTTTGCCCTTGCGGTTTCTAAAGAACAAAAAGGTTCCGTTTAATGTGATAGCCCTGTTACTTTCTTTTTTGTATTATTTTTGATTACAAAAGGGGCCAGAATGCTTGTCAGGGCTGTAGCGAAGCCCCACCTGCAACTGTTGTCACCTGGGATAACACTTAATGTCCTTTTGTCGGAGTTTACCCGTCGGTTTCTAAAGGGGACAAATGTAACTTTAATGTTTAGTAACCGATAGCCTTGTTGTTTGTTTTTTTCAACACGGGGTGCCAGGATAGTTGTCACTTAGTGTCAGGCCACAGCGAACCCCATACAGTAGCTTTGTTACCTGACTGCTAGGAATAGGATGACACTTAACCATTTGTACACTCTGGGAGTTTGGTTTGGGAACCAATAGAACTATGGCCGTCGGACTCCAGGGGCGTTTTTGCCCTCTAGGCAGACTAGGTGGGGTGGTACCAGGGCAACCACCAGACATGTTTTAAAGGAGAATTCCACACCAAAACACATTGGCCATCAATCTACCTTGATTCCTGTGACATGATACATAATGTCCTTGATTTTTGTCACGGATGCCCCATTTTCTACATTTAACTATGAGGTCAGTTGCAGTTGCTGCCTCCGTTGCTGCTGCACCAGTGCAGTTTGCATGGCCACAGGTTGTCTTTATTCTATCTACTCTATTGTAGTCACAGGAATCAAGGTAGATTGATGGCCAATGGGTTTTGGTGTGGAATTCTCCTTTTAAAAGGATCCCAGGCTAATAAGCCTCATATAAATACATTATACTTGCCCTCTATAACTAGAATTGAACATTTAAAACGCATATATGTTTGTTTAGTTTACAAAATAATTCAGAATTTTATCCCTTGACATTTTCCCTGTAGCCCGGGGAAAATCTCAGGGGGGCTCCAGGGGAATTCTCGCCTGGGGCTCCAAATTCGTTAGAAACGCCACTGCCTTTACACTCTACCTATAGGGCAATGTCAACAAAGTCCACCCCTACAACACCAGTGCACCCATCCTTCAACAAACTATGTGCGACCCAGATTTGGCACACAAACAAGGGACGTGATTCCTTGGAAAGCCCGACCAACAGTCATTAAGACATGTGGATCCCTCGACTCCTCCAAAACCGCTCTCAAAGTGCGCCTACGGCCGGCTGCTATACAAAACGGGCCTCCGTACAAAATATAGAAGCAAAACAATAATTCCCTCAGCACCCGCCCCCTTTCCCCTCTTTGTGTATTTCTCTTTTCCCTCTTATACCTCTATGATTTGCTGATTCGAGTAAATACTTTGTACGCCTCTAAATGTTTTGATTAAATGAACAAGGCGGACCCTATTGTAAACAAGTGTAACACTTAAAGGGGAATTCTACCCATTTTCCACCCTAGCGGGTCCTTTTGGTTCCATTTGTACCCTCTCAGAAAAAAAGGGGTCTGAATGGTGAAATACACCTTCATGATGTCATCAGATGTATTTCACCATGTTAATGTTTTTTTTTTCAGACCTCCATTTTTAGGAAACACAGAATTGGGGGGACTTTTTTATCATGTCCACACAACAACAACAAAGGTATACTAATGACATATTAGAATGTCGAAAATCAGTGGAATTCCCCTTTAAGATTGCACTGCTAATCCCCAGAATATATAACTTCTAGATATTTCAGGCAAAAAAAGAATGCAAACTTGTTGAAAGCAGTTTTTTTTTTTACAGTCAAACATCCAGCCTATCCTCTCTCACTATCAATCTCCTCTTCCTGTTGTCGACGTGCTTTTGAATGCTCTGAATTGGTCCTAATAGTACAGCATAAGTACTTCCTGTTTGAACGGCATGCTCGCTTTTTTACCCTCTGTTTTTCCTTTTTCTTTTCTTCGTGGACGCAATAAGAGCAACGCCTTGAACTCAGTACAGTTCAACCTGCAGCTGTACACGGTACAGTACCATGGTCTAGAGCAGTGGTTTTCAACCTTTTTCACACCAGGGCCCACTATTTATTCAGAATTATTTGAGCCACGGACCACTATTTGATGACATTTTAGTCCCAGAACTAAAGATTTATTTTTGCTTTTGTCCACAATTCCAGGCTGGATTTGGGAAACACAACAGTAAAACATACAGACAAAAAAGACCATTAATGTTCTACATAATTTCTACCCCTCGCTCTGTCAATGCACAAGGCAAACAAACAAGCCATAATACTACCACTTTTACACAACATAAATGATTCAAACCATCAAACTACACAACCCTTTGTTGCTCTCACTAGGACGATGCTGGCAAAAGGATCCAAAGCTAGAAGAGGGTAATTATGGTTTATTATTCTAGCTGAGGTTGTCCTGAAAAAAAGGGTACCAAACATTAGTGGCTGGACACTTTATGAATGTGTTTTATAAAGGAAAATGCAAAACATCACAAAACGGAAAATGCTTCAACAGGGACTGTGTAGCGTTAATTTACGGGCATTCACGGGTATAACTGTACAATACGGGCCTGATACAGGTATGTATTGGGACCGGGATGCCGTATGGCCAGTCTGACTCTACTGGGAATAACAATTGTGGCCTATTTATTCCCTCCAACAGTCCAACTTTGTCTGGTATATTGTCCCACCCCAACGTTTATGTCCCGAAGGGCGCCACTGGCAGCATTTCTGCATCCACTGAAATCAACCGACATGGCCTCCATGTTTTCCATGTCGCCCTGTTACTTCGAACAGCGTCTATTCTCGATAGGATGCATTGCTTTTACCTGTGCGTACGTGTGTGAGTCTGTGTGTGGGTGGGTGCGTGCGTGCGTGTGTGGTAAATGATGCACTCATTTTCCCCGTGGAATTTTCAAAAATGATTTGTATGACAACGATTACGCCGCGGACAAAGACAACTCGGACAATAAACAATGTTTATACCGAACAAATAAGTAAAAGAAAAGAAAAGCAGACAACAAAAAGTGTTGTTTTTCTTTTTAAGATTTTGATAGGCATAAATATTGTGTTTGTTGTCATGATTTGTCAAGACCCGAGTCGTCTTTGTAGTATGGGTGAAAGGTCTGTGAGGAAAATGAACAGTTGCAGATTTACACACATTCACACACCTGTGGCAGTGGAAACCATGCCGCATAGTTGCGACATACACGATTATTTCTGATCAATGGGTATCAGCACCATTTCCTCGAAAGAGTGTGACACACTGTGACTGACTGGATTTTGTTCCATGAATCATTGTTAAAAATACAGTTGCATCTTAGAAGTTTCTTCTCAGCATCCTATCTCTGTTGGTACTACTGAAATGAAATGAAAACATCTTTCTTCTTCTTCTCAGTTCTGTGAAAGAGAAGAGGAAGTGTACGGTGGAGAGTTCTTATCGCACGATCACCGTGGTGTCTTCTTCTCATCGACGCTTCAAACTGCCATTGGATGGAAACGCTGCATCATTTTGGTTCTGCAGTCTCTCTGCTGTCACTGTGACTCAACACTATCTCCCTTTGACCCTGTTGATCTGCGTTTGGAGGAACGGACGGACGGACACCACAACGGCATTGTAATTTACTTCTGTATAAAGGTGCTGCTCGCCTTGTGTGTTATTCTAATCTACGCCATGTGGGTTTCAACCTTTGTGATACCAGGGCCCACTATTTATTCAGCATTTGAGCCATGCACGGACAGACCACCATTTGATGACATTTTTTTTTAGCCCCACAGACCCCCCAAAATTAAAGATTTCTTTTGATTTTGTCCACAATTCCAGGCTGGATTTGGGAAACAAAACAGTCAAACATACAGATCAAAGTGACCATTAATCTTCCACATTCTCTAGTTGTGTAGACTTGGGGCTAATTCACATGATGAATATTTTAACTCTTGAGAGTGTAAAAATGAAACCAAATGGAGCTGCAAGGGTCCATTTGGTTTAATTTGTACGTTCTCAAAGAGTTACATCTGCTTAACCAACTTTCCATCATTTAGCCTAGGGACCACCTGGAACCCAGACCACTGGTTGAAAACCACTGCTCTACAATGCATTTCTGCCCTGTGTGCTTCATGTGTTCTTTCTGCCTGTGAATATATATGCAATATGCAATATATTAAGTCTTACTTGCAGCCTTAAAGGAGAATTCCACACCAAAACACATCAGGCATCCGTCTACCTCGATACATAATGCCCTTGATTTTTGTCGTAGATGACCCGTTTTCTACATTTCACCCTGAGGTCCCCCTAGCTCCCTTTGCAGCAAGTTGTCTTTATTCTAATGCGGGTATTTTAGTAGCTCCAAACTTTTTTTTATGTAGAAGCATATGTAGCCAGTAGTGATGTCCCGATACCGATACAAAAGCATCGGATCAGCTCCTTTTGTCCTTTTTTTTGTCATATCGGTATCGGCAAATACTGTATGAGTATCGGAGAAGTATCAGCATTGGCCCTTATTTGTAATTATTGGCTCAATATACCAGTCTAACCAGTGATCAGACACAGGGGTAAGGGGTTGACACTATGGTGAATATACCAGTCTAACCAGTGATCAGACACAGGGGTAAGGGGTTGACACTATGGTGAATATACCAGTCTAACCAGTGATCAGACACAGGGGTAAGGGGTTGACACTATGGTGAATATACCAGTCTAACCAGTGATCAGACACAGGGGTAAGGGGTTGACATGGTGAATATACCAGTCTAACCAGCGATCAGACACAGGGGTAAGGGGTTGACACTATGGTGAATATACCAGTCTAACCAGCGATCAGACACAGGGGTAAGGGGTTGACACTATGGTGAATATACCAGTCTAACCAGTGATCAGACACAGGGGTAAGGGGTTGACACTACGGTGAATATACCAGTCTAACCAGTGATCAGACACAGGGGTAAGGGGTTGACACTATGGTGAATATACCAGTCTAACCAGTGATCAGACACAGGGGTAAGGGGTTGACACTATGGTGAATATACCAGTCTAACCAGTGATCAGACACAGTGGTAAGGGGTTGACACTATGGTGAATATACCAGTCTAACCAGTGATCAGACACAGGGGTAAGGGGTTGACACTATGGTGAATATACCAGTCTAACCAGTGATCAGACACAGGGGTAAGGGGTTGACACTATGGTGAATATACCAGTCTAACCAGTGATCAGACACAGGGGTAAGGGGTTGACACTATGGTGAATATACCAGTCTAACCAGTGATCAGACACAGGGGTAAGGGGTTGACACTATGGTGAATATACCAGTCTAACCAGTGATCAGACACAGGGGTAAGGGGTTGACACTATGGTGAATATACCAGTCTAACCAGTGATCAGACACAGGGGTAAGGGGTTGACACTATGGTGAATATACCAGTCTAACCAGTGATCAGACACAGGGGTAAGGGGTTGACACTATGGTGAATATACCAGTCTAACCAGTGATCAGACACAGGGGTAAGGGGTTGACATGGTGAATATACCAGTCTAACCAGCGATCAGACACAGGGGTAAGGGGTTGACACTATGGTGAATATACCAGTCTAACCAGCGATCAGACACAGGGGTAAGGGGTTGACACTATGGTGAATATACCAGTCTAACCAGTGATCAGACACAGGGGTAAGGGGTTGACACTACGGTGAATATACCAGTCTAACCAGTGATCAGACACAGGGGTAAGGGGTTGACACTATGGTGAATATACCAGTCTAACCAGTGATCAGACACAGGGGTAAGGGGTTGACACTATGGTGAATATACCAGTCTAACCAGTGATCAGACACAGTGGTAAGGGGTTGACACTATGGTGAATATACCAGTCTAACCAGTGATCAGACACAGGGGTAAGGGGTTGACACTATGGTGAATATACCAGTCTAACCAGTGATCAGACACAGGGGTAAGGGGTTGACACTATGGTGAATATACCAGTCTAACCAGTGATCAGACACAGGGGTAAGGGGTTGACACTATGGTGAATATACCAGTCTAACCAGTGATCAGACACAGGGGTAAGGGGTTGACACTATGGTGAATATACCAGTCTAACCAGTGATCAGACACAGGGGTAAGGGGTTGACACTATGGTGAATATACCAGTCTAACCAGTGATCAGACACAGGGGTAAGGGGTTGACACTATGGTGAATATACCAGTCTAACCAGTGATCAGACACAGTGGTAAGGGGTTGACACTATGGTGAATATACCAGTCTAACCAGTGATCAGACACAGTGGTAAGGGGTTGACACTATGGTGAATATACCAGTCTAACCAGTGATCAGACACAGGGGTAAGGGGTTGACACTATGGTGAATATACCAGTCTAACCAGTGATCAGACACAGGGGTAAGGGGTTGACACTTTAGTAAAATGTTGGGTCATGTGGAGTATGTCATTGCCTGTTGGTGACTTCATATAAAGGTATTTTTTTTCTTTTGTATATTATAATATATTTCTTCTCTGGTATCGGTATTTGGTATCGGTATCAGCTAACGCAAAAATTGTGGTATCGGGATCGGATTGGAAATGAAAAAGTGGCATCGGGACATCCCTAGTAGCCAGTATTAGTATTACTATTAAAATATGATGGGGGGGGAAAAAAAGTTTGGAGCAACAAAATACCTACATTAGAATAAATTTAAGGCACCCTGCACCAATGTAAACTGTTGGAAGGGAGTTGGACCTCAAGGGGGGAAATGTAGAAAAGGGGCATTTATGACAAAAATCAAGTGCAATATGATGATATTGATGTCACAGCAATCAAGGTAGATGGATGGCAATTTTTTGGTGTGGAATTCTCCTTTAATATCCTCAAAATGATCTTAGAGAGAAAAAAAGGAGGAGGGGGCTTTTTCAGTTAGGCCAGTGCAAAGGTCAACCCCCATGACAACACAAACACACACACAGACACACAGACACACACACACACACACACACACACACACACACACACACACACACACACACACACACACACACACACACACACGCACGCACGCATGCATGCACACTGCACACGCACAACGAGAGACCTGCATCTGAACCTGGCTCCACTTCCTTTCATCTCTGGCCTCTCTCTCTCTCCCTCCTCTAACTCCACTTTAGTTTGAGGGGAGGGACGGCCGGGGTACCTTTTGATTCCCACTAATTCAATTGGATGGAAAAACAAATACAGAGAGAGAGAGAGAGAGAGAGAGAGAGAGAGAGAGTGACTAAGTGACTGAGTGAGCGGGAGTCAGAGCAGAGGGAGGGAGAGAGGTGGGCTGCAGTTATAGGGTGACCAGATCCAGTGTTGCCTGTGTGTGGGAAGCACGCGGAGGGCGAAATCATGTAATAGATGCAGTAATAATCTTGATGCCACTTTCCCCAAAAATAATTCAGTGTTTCAGTTAAAATATAGCAGAAATAGCAATGTAGCCCTCCTGGCCTCCTGGAGTGAGTGTGGAACTATATAGTGGTCCTCTGGAGTGAGTGTGGAACTATAGTGGTCCTCTGGAGTGAGCATGGAACTATAGTGGTCCTCTGGAGTGAGTGTGGAACTATAGTGGTCCTCTGGAGTGAGTGTGGAACTATAGTGGTCCTCTGGAGTGAGTGTGGAACTATAGCGGTCCCTCTGTAGTGAGTGTGGAGCTATAGCGGTCCTCTGGAGTGAGTGTGGAACTATAGTGGTCCTCTGGAGTGAGTGTGGAACTATAGCGGTCCCTCTGTAGTGAGTGTGGAGCTATAGCGGTCCTCTGGAGTGAGTGTGGAACTATAGTGGTCCTCTGGAGTGAGTGTGGAACTATAGCGGTCCTCTGGAGTGAGTGTAGAACTATAGCAGTCCTCTGGAGTGAGTGTAGAACTATAGCGGTCCTCTGGACTGAGTGTGGAACTATGAGTATGGAGTGGTTCTCTCCGTTTCTAAAGTTGCCTATTTTTGAATAAAAACAGGGGGCTATATAACTTAGGGCATTTGAACAGTGATGACCTACTGTCAATGACAACATGGGACAGGTACAGGGTCTCAATATATTGGCCGCTCGAAAAGTACATTAATTGAGGGACTGGGACTGTCCCAGGCAAAGGATGGCATCTGGTCACCCTAATAGACAGACAGACAGACAGACAGACAGACAGACAGACAGACAGACAGACAGACAGACAGACAGACAGGAGGAAGATACAGAGAGAGAGTGGGAGGAGGTGGTGTGGTGGATCTGGGGGATTGTAGGAGTTAAGGGAGGCCAAAGTAGTTGGAACGTTAAATTCCAGGTCAAGGCCATAAAGCTCTCAGTGTGGTGATGTAGAGGTGACCACCGCCACCCACGTGTAACGTTTCATCTGAGGACCATCCGTCCTCCATCGCTCTTAACTCATTATGGACCAATTACCAAAGGCCTTCTAAGTCAGAACAGTTTTTTGGTGAAAAAAAGCTATATATGCAAAATGATGCATTTATATATAGCACCTTTGTCCAAGACCCTTTAGATTGTGCATCACCTTCAGAAGAAACCAAGCCAGGTACCAACCAGAACATCAGGAGAAATTTATAGGGTTTTGGCATCTTGCTCAAGGACACTTCGACGCTATAACTATGGGGAGCCCTGGTTTGAACTGGCAACCTCGCAGTTACCATCCAGCCAGTCTACCACTGAGCCAGTGCCTTCCCCACATAGTCAGTGGTTCTGAAACTATTTTGGGTCAAAGGACCCCAAAAATGGTAGGAATTTGGCTGCGGACTCATCACACAACATCGGATAATATGCCATTACTCGCGAGCACAAATAAATTGATCGGTTCGCGGTCGTCGGCCGTCTTTTTAAGTATTCCGGTTGGCTGATTTGAATGGGTGATGACGTAAAGGTGACGTAATTTAGAGAGCTTTATAAGAGATAATACTCATGAGCTTCATGAGTATTATCTCTTGAAGGAGATTCTGCTAAAAAAAAATATATATTGTTTTTGGATTGCTCGCTCCGCTCGTGCAAAAGTAGGCCATGGCTTACTTGGCTGGGCTCAAAAGGCCACATTAAAAGGTGACACCGGCGATGCGTTCCGGGCCTTTGGGGATTAACATCTCGTTTTTTTATGGAATATACTGTAGGTGCACCACCGGCGTCGTTCTCAGACTGAAGATAGCTAAATACCGGTATCCCATTTTACGATTCCCTTCTCATGTCGCGTCGCTGTGTAACAACTAAACGTTATTTATATTCATGATCTGAGTTCAAACCAGTTGAGGTGGGTGGGAGGAGTGGACGGTGTGTGTGTGTGTGTGGGGGGGGGGGGGGGGGGGTCTGCCTAGTTCAATTTAACGTCTGGCTTTAGTGAACAATAATAACATTTAATGGCATGTCGGCTCGCCACAACACGTGAATGCAAGGCAGGTTGCAAATGTTGTGTTGCCGAATGTCCACAAGGGAGTATATAGTGTTGAGTTTATCAGCCATTGGGCGGATCTAGGCATGGGCATGGGGGGGCAATGCCCCCCTAAATGCCCAGTCTGCCCCACCAAACACGATGGCATGCAAAACAACCCAAGGCATTTCAAATTAAAGTGCCTTTATTTAGAATGATTCGAAACATTACTACTGCTACTAACTAACTACACCTGTGTCACCACTAAACCAACAGCATTTCATTTCATTGAAAACAGAAAACTCTCTGAGTCAGACCTTTAGCTTTATGCATGCTGCGTGTCTGTTGCAACTTCAACAACAACTGATGTTATTATTGATGCTTATACTTGCCTAATAAAGGTCCTGTAACCGAAAATGGTATGGGGGCGACTTCGGGCGATGAAGCCGCCCCCATACCATTTTCTCCTGCCCCCCCAATTGGGAAAGGTTACATCCACCCCTGCTTGAGTGGTGTAGGCGACTCCTATAGAAAGCTGTGTGTGTCCGTACAGTGTGTCTGTCTCTACATGTGTCGTTGCTACACATCCTCATGCCTAAAAGGCAAAACTTGCCTTTTATCCAGACCATGGATAAAAGGACCATGTCGCCTTCTGAGACCATCGTAAAAGGACTTCTATGCCTTTTCTCTAAAAAGGCGTTCCGTGCCTTTTCCGTCAGAAGGCATAATGCAATTAGTGATTTATCGGCAACACCTGGGGTATGAAGGAGCGCTTGTTTTATCTGCCGGCTACTACTAGTAGGGCGGGGCGAAGGAAGTTTTACTGAGGTTATGGTTAGGGTTAGGTTAGGTTTAGGCATAGGTTTACTGAGGTTAAGTTTAGGGTTAGGATTAGGTATAGGCATAGCTTAGGTTTACTGGGGTTATGTTTAGGGTTAGAGTTAGGTTAGGGTTAGAGTTAGACGGTGCTTTATGCGGTAACTAACCCTAAACATAACCTCAGTAAAACTATGCTTCGCCCCGCCCTACTAGTAGTAGCCGGCAGATAAAACAAGCGCTCCTTCATACCCCAGGTGTTGCCGATAAATCACTAACCACATTATGCCTTCTGACGGAAAAGGCACGGAACGCCTTTTTAGAGAAAAGGCATAGAAGTCCTTTTACGAGGGTCTCAGAAGGCGACATGGTCCTTTTATCCATGGTCTGGATAAAAGGCAAGTTTTGCCTTTTAGGCATGAGGATGTGCGGAAATAGTGTTTTTTGACTACTGCTCTACAGGTATGTCGTTATGTAGCAGAATCTAGTTCAGTGAATGTTTGGTGAAAATTCTTGTCAACCATATGTTTTCTATGTCACAGATAAAACAGATAAAAATGTTTTACCTCCATTATCTAAATCATGTGATGGTGATGTGTTCTTATGACACTGAGTCCATCCCAAGCATTAGTTTTGGAGAAAAAAAAACACACAACTTGGGCCCAAATGTGTTCGTAAAAACATGAGGATCCTGACATACACTCATGACACACTGTTCCGCAGCTTCACACACACACACACACACACACACACACACACACGTGTGTGTGTGTGTGTGTGTGTGTGTGTGTGTGTGTGTGTGTGTGTGTGTGTGTGTGTGTGTGTGTGTGTGTGTTGTGTGTGTGTGTGTGTTTCCTTTTTCTTTTTTTCCGGCCATTTCGCCATAGTTCGTTTTTATTTAGTTTGCATCTTCTTTTTATTTAGTATGTTTATATCATTTCATTTACTGTATTATTTTTTAAAGAGTTTATAGTTTAGTGAATGATAATTCATATATGTCTATTTTGTTGTTGTTTTTTTATCAAACAAAGACTTTGCATAATGAAAGAGGATAACTAAAGCAGCTGTACTGCGTCAATGCTGATGAGTCTAGCGTTGTGTAATACGAGCACATCACCAGAACAGCGGCATATTTCTGAAAATCAGCTGAAACCACTAGTATAGAACCAATACCAACCTGATCCAAGAACAGCATAGGCAAGCAAGACACCTGGTTCTAGAACCATTTAACAACCAACTGATCCCAGCACAATACAGTACAAAAATTACATTACAGTACATTAGCCTAACACAGGGCTGTCCAAAAGGTAGATGGTGATCTACCAGTAGATCACACAGGCCATGCAGGTAGATCACATGACAGTTCCCCCAGCACTTGGACCCGTATAGATCTGTATAGATTAAATCAAGAGTCCACACAATTAGAAAATGGAGGAGAATTTTTATTTTGACCAACGTTTTGTCAGTTCACTTTTGCAATTGTGGACAAAAACGTGAAGGTTCTTAGTTTTGGGTGCAAGAGACTAAACTCAACATTACAAACTGTCAACTCAAACCCTACTGTTTATACAGCAAAACCTTCCCAAATCTTCAAATTCTCCCCCACTATCTTCCATTATAAGTGCATTATTCTTAAACACACTAACAGTAAGTAACACCGTCACCACTATTTCAAAGCTCAAACTTTCTAGGGGGGCCTTGAAATGGATTTTCAGTAATGGAACTTTTTTTTATCTTGTTTGATCTTGTTGAGCCGGTCATCTTGAATGTAGCTGTAGAGTGTGGGCTAGAACCGTAAGGCCACAAAACTAGCCTCAGCCCAGGCTTCGGTTCACACACACACACACACACACACACACACACACACACACACACACACACACACACACACACACACACACACACACACACACACACACACACACACACACACACACACACACACAGACACATCACACACATCACACACATCACACACACTCACCTGTTTCCACACAACTCCTCCTGCATGACCCGGTTGTATTCCACTCAGTTTCTTGCAGCTCTTTAGTCCAATAGGTCCAATATAACCGTTGTTGCTATGTTCCGCTTGTACATTGTCATTTGCCTTAACATACAGTATGAGCCTGATGGGGTTATTGGTCCATATGCAGGTTGGATGTTGCAAACACTTGTTGACGTGGCGACACATAAGCCAAACACTGTCACTGGCTTTGAAGTTTGGTAACTTTTGTAGCTTCTGTGATTACAGTGATAAGATGAGATGACCATTCAGCTCTCTCTGTGTGTGTGTGTGTGTGTGTGTGTGTGTGTGTGTGTGTGTGTGTGTGTGTGTGTGTGTGTGTGTGTGTGTGTGTGTGTGTGTGTGTGTGCACGTGCGCGTGCGTGCGTGTGTATGGTTGGCTGCCCATAGCAAGTTACAAAGCACCATGTTTGTTTGTACAGAGCATCACAGGAAGTGAAAACAAAATAGCATAATATTAAATTTCTCTTTATTTATTTATTTATTTTTTGTCGAATACGTTTTTGTGAGATCTTGTTGATTCACTATTTTCAAAATATGTTTTTTTGTACATTTGAAAACTGAAGCAAGACATTCTGGCCATCTGGCCATCCGTCCGTTTGAAGATGCTTGAGAGGCATCCTAACCAGATGAGGGTGACGTCATTTTCCCCGGCAAACAGTATACCCCCCATCACTTTTTTGATAGAAAAGATATTCCGAACAGGCTTTGAGGGTTTGAAATCCAGGGAATGGCTTATATGTAACAAATGCCGGTCCTATAATGGATATCAAATTTAAGATTTGTTTTAATTAAAAAGTTACCTAGAGTACGCCTTTTCACTCTAAAACATAAACATGAGGTATTATTGTTGTAAGAATTGTTTCTAAAAAAAATCTACATTATTTGTTGAAATGTTGTTTTTATGGGAGAACTCCCACCAATTCATTATGTATGCCTGCGGTTTAGCTGGTGGGTGGTGATGGCTGGAACTGAAGCCACGCCCACAGCTTTAGTTGTATGATAAAGGGGGAGGAGTTAGGTAGGGGAGAGGCTGGTGTGTGATGTCATTATATTACAGTTTTTTTTTCTATTGGCACGTTTGACTGGAAAGGTTTCAGCCCCCAGGAAGAAAACCTCAAATACATCAGGAAGACATCATTGCACATAAAAGCCTCTTAAACATAAAATACAACACAGTGACGTGCATCATTTCAACACAGGCAAATCATTTACATCTCCCAAAGTTTCGTACTGGTCTTTCTCAGTTTTCCATCAGATACAGGGGGGGCCAGATTTGGAACACCTACTCAGTAATTTCCTCCAATTCTACTTCACTAAATGGTTTTAAGGTCACATTTAGTTGGGCAAGTTACTGGGAAAATGTAGTAAGCCACACTACTTGTTACTCTCGAAAAATGTAGCTAAGCTACACTACAAGCTATCCCTAGTAAATTGTAGCAAGCAACACTACAAGCTACACGACAAAAGTAGCTTGATGTAGCTTGCTACATCAACACTACATATATAAATATATATACGTATCTCAACTTAATGTACAACTTTCTAAATAATCATAATAATAAAATATCAATAAATGTGTATTATGTATATTAGAGGGCTGTATATTTGAGGTTTTCTACCCATTAAAAATGGGCGGAATTTGAAAATGTGTGTGGGAAAAATGTAGTAAGCTACAATTCTTGTTACTCAAAATAAGTAGTGTAGCTTCACTACAAGCTATTCCCAGAACAAATGTAGTAAGCTACACTACAAGTTACGGGAAAATGTAGTTAAGCTATGTAGCTTAGCTACTTGTAACAAGCTACTGCCCATCACTGGTTTTAAACACTAAATGGTTCTAAGGTCCCATTTAATTGACCAGATTACTTAATCTTCATATGTCATTGTACTATATCTTTTCATCTGCAATCTTGTAACTAATAATTCTAATCTCGCTGTCATTTCATTTCATTTTATTTTGTTCTGTTTCAATCAATTAATTGATTCTATTTTCGATATTTTGTAACTATTTTTGTCTTACAGGCAGAGGCCTCATATACAGTAAGCCCCTAGGGCTTTTTTGCCTCAGCCTAGCACTTCACCCTTTTTATATATGTTCTTTGTAACGTTTTATACTGTGCTGAATAAATAAATACTAAATACACTCCATCTTTAAGTGCGTATAGTATACGTGTGCGCCCGTGTAATGCTTGCACGCTTTTAGGCATGACCGGAGCAACTCTTGCAGGCTGCCCTGGCAGAGTGCTGTGTTATTTTTGGGAGGGAGCGGAGGGGAGTTTTTGCGCCTTTCCCTCTGGAGGGCCTCGTCGAAGAGTGCCGGTCCCTCTCCTGTGACCCCCACCCTACCTCTCTGTCTCTCTCTCTCTCTCTCTCTCTCTCTCTCTCTCCCTCTCTCTCTCTCTCTCTCTCTCTCTCTCTCTCTCTCTCTCTCTCCAGGGGCGGATGTAACATTTCCCCATTGGGGGGCAGGAGAAAATGGTATGAGTGCGGCACCCATACCATTTTCCATACCATTTTCAGTTACAGGATCTTTTAATAGGCAAGTAAAGCATCAATAATACCATCAGTTGTTGTTGAAGTTGCGACAGACACGCAGCATGCATAAAGCTAAAGGTCTGACTCAGAGAGTTTTCTGTTTCTCAATGATGAAATGCTGTTGGTTTTAGTGGTGCCGCAATTCTAGTTAGTATAATAGCAGTAGTAGTAGTTTCAGATCATTTTAAATATAAGCACTTATTTGAAATATCTTGGGTTGTTTTGCATGGCATCATGTTTGGTGGGGCAGACAGGGCATTTAGGGGGGCATTGCCCTCCCCCATGCCCATATAGATCCGCCTCTCTCTCTCTGGGCCGGCGGCCAAGTCCATCCACGCAGGCTCAGGGACGTGTATACACACAGCCCAGCAGTGGAACAAGTACTCAAACATTTTTACTGGAGGTAAAAAGTAGTATTTAACACTGGCGATGTTCAACACCAGTGTTGTTGCTGCCTATAGAGCGGCATTAGGCATGGCCTATATAGCTTGATGGCCCCGCTATGTGTGTGTGTGTGTGTGTGTGTGTGTGTGTGTGTGTGTGTGTGTGTGTGTGTGTGTGTGTGTGTGTGTGTGTGTGTGTGTGTGTGTGTGTGTGTGTGTGAGAGAGAGAGAGAGAGAAAGAGCATCTCCTTTTGTGCCATGACCCTCATAAAAAGTGGTAATAAGGCTATAGAAAAACGGCATTCTGTGCAAAACCATAAGACTATAGCTTTGCATTTGCATTGCGACATTTCATCATTTTTTGAATTTTTTCAAAAATCCTCAAAGCAATGAAAAGTGGTAAGGCTATAGCTTTGCGTTTTTTGAAAATTTTGACATTTTTCGAAAATCCTCAAAAATCCTCAAAACGATGAAAAATGGCATACTGTGCAAGATTGTAAGGCTATAGCCTTGTGTTTTTGCCAGGCTTCGTCATTTTTCGAAAATTTTCAAAAATCCTCAAAACGATGAAAAACAGCATGCTGTGCAAGACCATAAGGCTGTAGCCTTGCGATTTTGCCAGGTTTCGTCATTTTTCGAAATTTTTCAAAAATCCTCAAAACGATGAAAAGTGGTAAGGCTATAGCCTTGCGTTTTTTCAAAATTTCGACATTTTTCGGAAATCCTCAAAAATCCTCAAAAATCCTCAATACGTTGAAAAACGGCATGCTGTGCAAAATTGTAAGCCTATAGCCTTGTGTTTTTGCCAGGCTTCGTCATTTTTCGAAAATTTTCAAAAATTCTCAAAACGATGAAAAGTGGTAAGGCCTTGCGTTTTTTCAAAATTTCGTAAATTTTCGACAATCCTCAAAAATCCTCAAGAATCCTCAAAACGATGAAAAACGGCATGCTGTGCAAAATTGTAAGTCTAGAGCCTTGCGCATTTGCCAGGTTTTGTCATTTTTTGGAAATCTTCAAAAATCCTCAAAACGATGAAAATTGGCAAGGCTATAGCCTTGCGTTTTTACAAATTTTCGACATTTTTCGAAAATCCTCAAAACGATGAAAAACGGCATGCTGTGCAAGATTGTAAGGCTATAGCCTTGTTCTTTTGCCAGGTTTTGTCATTCTTTGAAAATTTTCAAAAATCCTCAAAACGATGAAAAATGGTAAGGCTATAGCCTTGCGTTTTTGTTTGTTTTTAGTACAGTGGTTTTCAACCTTTTTGATACCAGGGCCCACCATTTATTGAGCATTTGAGCCACACGCACCACCATTTGATGACATTTTAACCCCACAGACCCCAAAACTAAAGATTTATTTTGGCTGAATTTGGGAAAAAGCAGCCAAACATACAGACCACAGTGACCATTAATCTTCTAGTTGTGTTAAGATGATGAATATTTCAACTCTTGAGAGTCTAAAAAATGAAACCAAATGGACCCGCAAGGGGGTAACTCTTAAGAGTTACGTCTGGTTAACCAAATTAGCTGGGGTCCACCTTGAACCCTCTCAAGGACCACTCTCTCTCTCTCTCTCTCTCTCTCTCTCTCTCTCTCTCTCTCTCTCTCTCTCTCTCTCTCTCTCTCTCTCTCTCTCTCATAATACAGGGGTTTTCAACCTTTTTGATAACAAGGCCCAGCATTTGAGCCATGGACCACTATTTGAGGTCATTTTAGCCCCACAGACCCTAATAACTAAAGATTTCTTTTGCTTTTGTCCATCTTCAAGTTGTGTAGACCTTGGAGCTAATACAGTTTTTTAATACATCGAATGGATGCAACCTGGGACGTGTCTTCAGTGATGTATCCCAAGCTCATTGGGGTTTCGGGTCTCTCGAACATCATACCCCTCACTCAGGTGACCCAGCCGGGGTTCATGACGCCCCGACTCACGTCCCAGTAGCTGCCCCTGATCAGTCCCACAAGGGAAAGGCCAAGGCCGTCCAATCCACCGCCCCTGAAATACTCCGCCAAAACTGGGAGGTTCTGATGCTTGGAGGGACTAGGCTCTGTGGTTTGACACCTGTCCGTGCCTCTCCTACGTCTCACCAGGCCCAATCCTGCTCTCACCAGGAGGCACAGGACCTGTGCGTTGCACCAGACTCCCAGCATCGGAAGTGGAAGAGACTCCATGAGCGGTGGACAAACGGCCCTCCTAAAGGACTAACCAAGGGTTTTTGGGCGTCTTCCTCACGGACGACACAGGCTGGGGCGCTAGCCCATACTGCTAACCCGGGTGCCGTCTACATTCCGGCTGCCACCCGTCTCTCCGGTGGTCACCAAGTCTTTCCCTGGTTGTCACGTAGTCTATTCCTATGAGTCACTATAAATAGGTTGATCGGTTTTTTTAATACATCGAATGGATGCAACCTGGGACGTGTCTTCAGTGATGTATCCCAAGCTCATTGGGGTTTCGGGTCTCTCGAACATCATACCCCTCACTCAGGTGACCCAGCCGGGGTTCATGACGCCCCGACTCACGTCCCAGTAGCTGCCCCTGATCAGTCCCACAAGGGAAAGGCCAAGGCCGTCCAATCCACCGCCCCTGAAATACTCCGCCAAAACTGGGAGGTTCTGATGCTTGGAGGGACTAGGCTCTGTGGTTTGACACCTGTCCGTGCCTCTCCTACGTCTCACCAGGCCCAATCCTGCTCTCACCAGGAGGCACAGGACCTGTGCGTTGCACCAGACTCCCAGCATCGGAAGTGGAAGAGACTCCATGAGCGGTGGACAAACGGCCCTCCTAAAGGACTAACCAAGGGTTTTTGGGCGTCTTCCTCACGGACGACACAGGCTGGGGCGCTAGCCCATACTGCTAACCCGGGTGCCGTCTACATTCCGGCTGCCACCCGTCTCTCCGGTGGTCACCAAGTCTTTCCTGGTTGTCACGTAGTCTATTCCTATGAGTCACTATAAATAGGTTGATCGGTTTTTTAATACATCGAATGGATGCAACCTGGGACGTGTCTTCAGTGATGTATCCCAAGCTCATTGGGGTTTCGGGTCTCTCGAACATCATACCCCTCACTCAGGTGACCCAGCCGGGGTTCATGACGCCCCGACTCACGTCCCAGTAGCTGCCCCTGATCAGTCCCACAAGGGAAAGGCCAAGGCCGTCCAATCCACCGCCCCTGAAATACTCCGCCAAAACTGGGAGGTTCTGATGCTTGGAGGGACTAGGCTCTGTGGTTTGACACCTGTCCGTGCCTCTCCTACGTCTCACCAGGCCCAATCCTGCTCTCACCAGGAGGCACAGGACCTGTGCGTTGCACCAGACTCCCAGCATCGGAAGTGGAAGAGACTCCATGAGCGGTGGACAAACGGCCCTCCTAAAGGACTAACCAAGGGTTTTTGGGCGTCTTCCTCACGGACGACACAGGCTGGGGCGCTAGCCCATACTGCTAACCCGGGTGCCGTCTACATTCCGGCTGCCACCCGTCTCTCCGGTGGTCACCAAGTCTTTCCCTGGTTGTCACGTAGTCTATTCCTATGAGTCACTATAAATAGGTTGATCGGTTTTTTAATACATCGAATGGATGCAACCTGGGACGTGTCTTCAGTGATGTATCCCAAGCTCATTGGGGTTTCGGGTCTCTCGAACATCATACCCCTCACTCAGGTGACCCAGCCGGGGTTCATGACGCCCCGACTCACGTCCCAGTAGCTGCCCCTGATCAGTCCCACAAGGGAAAGGCCAAGGCCGTCCAATCCACCGCCCCTGAAATACTCCGCCAAAACTGGGAGGTTCTGATGCTTGGAGGGACTAGGCTCTGTGGTTTGACACCTGTCCGTGCCTCTCCTACGTCTCACCAGGCCCAATCCTGCTCTCACCAGGAGGCACAGGACCTGTGCTGATGAATATTTTAACCCTCTCAAGGACCACTGGTTGAAAACCACTGTTTAATAAATAGGCCTATATGTAAAAAAAAAAAAAAAAAAAAAAAAAAGTACACAAGTTCACAAGCTTTCAAAATACACATATGTTTCGTGAGCTTGCAATGCTGGTGCTATTTTTGCAAATAGTAGAATTGTAGCATACTGTATATGAGCATTATTCGGGGAGTTTCTCCTGCTAGGCTGCAGCGTGTGTTAGCGTTTAATAAACGCATAAAGTATACACTATATGCCGACTAGGCCCCATGACGGGATGTTCCAGTTAGAGACGGATAAATGAAATAACACCCGCCTAAGTTCTGTGGATAAATATTATTGGCCTGTTTCAAAATGGCCTCCGCCCCACAACCCACCCCTCCTCCCTCCATCCGTCCGGTGGAAAGCCCATGCAGCAGATGTTGACATGGGTGGAGAGTTCAGGGGAGGGGTAACAGTGGTCTGTGTAGTTATAGACTGCATGGGCTGACCGACCGACCGACCGGGGTTTTTGTAGCGCTCTGTGACCTGAAATTGACTCCTATAATCGAGCAGACTCATTAGTGTCTGGCTCTGTTCTGTTCTAAGTTTCCCCTGGAGTTCCTACACTTTGCTGTAATAATGGTACCGGAGGAGAGGAGGGGGAGAGGGGGATTACACACACGTGTAGGCCTTTATGTATTAGAGCAGGGGTTTTCAACAGGTGGTCCGGGGACCACCAGACAGTGGTCCCTGAGAGGGTTCCAGGAGGTCCCCAGGCTAAAGTTGGTTAACCAGATGTAACTCTTGAGAGCGTAAAAACGAAACCAAATGGACCCTGGCGGGTCCATTTGGTTTCATTTTTACGCTATCAAGAGTTAAAATATTCATCATCTGTATTAGCTCCAAGGTCTACACAACTTGAAGATGGACAAAAGCAAAAGAAATATAGTTATTAGGGTCTGTGGGGCTAAAATGACCTCAAATAGTGGTCCGTGGCTCAAATGCTGGGTCTTGTTATCAAAAAGGTTGAAAACCCCTGTATTAGAGAGAGAGAGAGAGAGAGAGAGAGAGAGAGAGAGAGAGAGAGAGAGAGAGAGAGAGAGAGAGAGAGAGAGAGAGAGAGAGAGAGAGTAGCAAGATGGCAGTAATAATGTGTGTGAAATGCGAGACTCGAAAGTGGCGAAAACAATTAGTGGCGAGCCAGAGAAACAGAGAGAGAGAGAGAGAGAGAGAGAGAGAGAGAGAGAGAGAGAGAGAGAGAGAGAGAGAGAGAGAGAGAGAGAGAGAGACAGAGAGAGAGAGAGAGAGGGAGGGAGGGAGAGGGAGAGAGAGGGAGAGGGAGAGGGGGAGAGAGAGAGAGAGAGAGAGCAAAGTCAGAGCCTATATACTGTATCTGCTTCCTGGTGTCCTCAGCTGTGTGCACATCTGTGCACGAGTTGCTCCAAACAGACCCCCACGTGTTTGCTCATGGGTTGGCTTGATTGCCTTTCCTTCCTCCCTCTCTCTCTCTCTCTCTCTCTCTCTCTCTCTCTCCTCTCTCTCCCTCTCTCTGTCTCTCTCCCACTAAAGACCCGGCTTGTCCTTCCTCTCACTCCAGTCACGCTGGCCACAGGCCCTGAACAGACAGACAGACAGACAGACAGACAGACAGACAGACAGACAGACAGACAGACAGACAGACAGACAGACAGACAGACAGACAGACAGGTTGTCGCTTTTTCTTGATTTACCCTAACCCAAAAACCACCAACAAGCGACATACTATAGTTTTTTCTCAATTTCGCCTTTTTCTGAAAAATTCATCTGAAAACGATGAAAAACTGCATAATCATTGGAGAAATATCCAGCTCAAGCTCAGGCCCCTCAAAAAGAGGTAACAGTTCTTGTCACTACTATTAACATTGGGCATATTAATATTGGGTCAATACCCCAAAAGTCCTAAACCAACATGGCACATTATTGTGTGTGTGTGTGTGTGTGTATGTGTGTGTGTGTGTGTGTGTGTGTGTGTGTGTGTGTGTGTGTGTGTGTGTGTGTGTGTGTGTGTGTGTGTGTGTGTGTGTGTGTGTGTGTGTGTGTGTGTGTGTGTGTGTGTGTGTGTGTGTGTAGTGGGGGGCCCTTTGGCTGGCATCGGCCCAACTGTCCATCATTTCTAGTGCCATCCATGCCTGTATAAAGCCATGCAATGTGACACAACTCTTCACAAAACTCCAGTCCATACCTCCTTCATCTGTATACACTTCCCCCATTTCAATTTTTTTAAGTTCAGTTTTTATTGTAAATTCCATTTTGTGACATTTGATTTGGCAGTGCAAATGTTTGTTTTTTCATGCTCAATTGAATTGAATTGAATTGAATTGAATTGAATTGAATTGAATTGAATTGAATTGAATTGAATTGAATTGAATTGAATTGAATTGAATTGAATTGAATTGAATTGAATTGAATTGAATCGAATTGAATCACACCCCATTTAAACCTGCATGCAATCCCATTGCAATCAGAACCACAGACTCACTCCCTATCTTCCGCCGCAGTCTGAAAACACACCTCTTCATACATGAGCCCATATAGCTATAGGTCTTTAGATAGCATAGACTTAGACAGGAGTTAACATGTCAAGTGTATTACCATTTCGTCATGCCCTTCATAAACACATCTGACATCACGATTCTAACTCTAAGGACGTATTCATTATATAATAATAATACCCATTTCAACCTGACCCTATATGTATTCTACAAAATGTCTTTTAAATCCTACAGAACACTTTTCTGAAAACACAACTGTTTCCGTGTGAGCGATGCCCTGCCAAGGACCCCCAGCATTGACTGTGTTTATCTGAAAAGAACAGAATATTCAAAGATTTGAGTTGCGTTTTCACAAAAATAAAGTAGCATTCATACAAGCGCAGAACTATAAGCTCATGTGAGCTTGTAGATCTGATATTGCTGACCAGTGAATGAGTAAAAAAAGAGCATTTTTTCCGATCTGATCAGTGTGTGTGTGTGTGTGTGTGTGTGTGTGTGTGTGTGTGTGTGTGTGTGTGTGTGTTGTGTGTTGTGTGTGTGTGTGTGTGTGTGTGTGTGTGTGTGTGTGTGTGTGTGTGTGATGAGGCACAGACACATCATTTCATACTTTAATATTAAACTTTATTTTTCCTTTATTTTTGTGAGATGGAAAAAAACGATAAAAAGGTACAGCTCAGGGACAACATTTCATGAATCTAAGATAAGGTCAGTGTTGTTGTTTTTTTCTCCTTTCTTTACATAATAATAAACCATGAAATTAAAATTATTATAACAGGTTCCATGTGTCTTTGACGAAAAAAAAACAAAAGCTTTTTAAGAGTGAAAATAAATTATCGTAGCAATAATTATTACATCAAATATAACAACAATAATAAGCAATTAAGCGTTTATAAACACTATTTTCTTTCTCTTCTTTTTTTCCTCCTTTTTTTCTTTTTTATAACTCGCGTCCTTTTTTTTTTTTTCTTTTCTTCCCTCCAGAAAAGTCCATTATTAAAAACAGGTGAACATTGGGGCAGGGGGTGGGGGTTGGGACGGTTGGTACAATCCAGCATGAAGTGTAAGAAAGGGGAGCAGTGGTTTGTGGGTAATGTAGTCTGCATGGGGGGTGGGGGGGGGGGGGGGGGTGTACCTCGGTCATAACACGCGTGAGTCACAACGAGTTTCAATTATGGAGGGTTTTTGGGTTGAACACAACGAAGAAGAGGAAGAGGAAGAACTGGAAGTGGTTCTATTTATTTACGTATTTATTTATTCATTTATTCATTTATTTATTTATTAAGACCTCTCGTGAATTGTCCTGCTGCAGGCGACGTCCAAGAAGAGGTGTTTTTTTGTACCAAAAAGTGACATAGTAAAAAAAATAAAATTAAGCGAAAAAAAATAATAAAAAAAACTAAACGCGAACGTTAGTTAGTTCGGAGCCTCCGTCTCGGTCCATTCGTCCGTCCTCCGCGAAAAGCTGCATGTATGTACGGGCCTTTTCTCTTTTTCTTTTCTCCAACAACTCTCCCTTCTTCTTTCTTAACAGTTTCGGTTCCACACACCGCACGCCGCGTGCGTTATCGGCTCTTACAACACGAGAGTCCTGTAACAACGGCGCTGCCCGGTCCAACCATCCCGTCCCGTCCCGTCCCGTTTCTGCCCATGTCCGTGCACGGCGAGAAGGAGGTTTTTCGCGTCGAAGTGTCACAGCCGTCGGGGAAAAAAAAACATGGCGTCCGACTGAGAGTTCTCCGTCTTCCGCTGCCGTACGTCGCGTCAACCTGCAGTCCGCCCGCCCGCTCACTCGACGTTGGGTGTATGTATGGGCCAATGGAGTGGTTTGGGGTGGAGGAGGTTTGGGGGGTGGGGCGGGCACTGCGGGGGCGTTAGTTAAGGGAAGAGAGGGGTATAGCTGAGGGAGGTGGGAGGGGTCGCTGCTGCTGCTGCTTTCAGTCCAGTCCAACCTTTCAGTTCAGTTTTCAGTTTTCAGTTCAGTGGGGCTCGGCCCAGACCGGCGAGCGGTGGCCCGACGGGTGGTGGTGGTGCGGGTGGTGCGGGTGGCCGAAGGACGGGTGGATGGGCGTGGGCGTGGGCAGCATGTGTCCCGAGTGGCCGAAGGGCGACGTCAGGTGGTGGCCCATGTGGGCCGCCATGTGGTGGCTGCCCAGGGAGTGGGCAGCCGAGTGCCCCCCGTGGGGGCCCACGCCCCCCGGTCCGCCCCCGCCCCCCAGCCCGAAGGACCCAGAGGACTTGGGGTCGTGCATGCACTTGGAGAGCTCGTCGAAGCCGTCGCCGCTGCGCTTGCTGCGCTTGGACTTGCTGGACATCTTGCGGTTGCGCGTCTGGATGCCCTCCTTCTTCATGGTCAAAGGACGGTTGACCTGTCAATGGGGAGAGAGAGAAAGACGTGTGTTAAGACAGGGGTTTTCAACCTTTTTGACTCCATGGACCGCCATTTATTCAGCATTTGAGCATTTGAGCGACGGACCACATTTCACCCAAAGACCTAAAACTAAAGAATTATTTTGGTTTCGTTGACAATTCCAGGCTGGATTTTGCCAACAAAACAGTGTAAGCTTCTTAATTAAGTGGTGCTAATTCAGATGATAAATAATTTAACTCTGTGAGAGTGTGAAAATGAAACCAAATGGACCCGCAAGGGTCCATTTGGTTTCATTTTTACATTCTCAAGAGTTACATCTGGTTAACCAACTTTCCATCCTTTAGCCTGGGGACCACCTGGAACCTTCTCCAGGTGGTCCACCTGTTGAAAACTCCTGTGTCAAGAGATGAACCAACACGAACTAGACTCTGAGGGCCGCATTGTGGCCTGCAGGCCACCGGTTTTACACCCCTGAACTAGAGAGAGACTTTGTACAGATGCATAAACGATATTGTGGTTATATGCTATACGACAAAATATGAACGCTTTTGAGTCTAAGAGGCTGTACATACATACATATCGATCATGCACCAAACGGCTGTTCTCCAAATAAGCAATTGTCCGATTGATATGAAAGAGGCGCTGAAAACCCGCCAACCGATCTATATAGCTTAGGCAATAAATGTCGCAGCAGTAGATTTGCATACATAGGCCCCGTTAAAACGCAGGGCACGAGCGATTCTGGGACGCTTTTGTCTGGCTTTTTTACCCCCTCCCTCCCTTTGAACCGCCCTGCAATGCTGCCCGCATGGGGTCAATATGAATACATGGGCGCTGCAAGTAGTACGAAGCCACGCCGCCTTCATGAAACCCATTCAGTTAAAAAAGAGGGGGGGGAGTCCGTCCGTTTCAGACAAGAAGTTTAGCATCGGTTGTAAGTGAAAGCCACGCCGTCGTTTATACTACGCTGAATGGCAGTAGCCGCCCTCTCCCCCCCTCCCAACCCGCCTCCCCCGGGACCAACGCCCCCCATTGACACCAAGATGGTTTAATAAAAAGAGGAGGGTGTGTGTGTGTGTGTGTGTGTGTGTGTGTGTGTGTGTGTGTGTGTGTGTGTGTGTGTGTGTGTGTGTGTGTGTGTGTGTGTGTGTGTGTGTGTGTGTGTCGGGTGGGGTGGGGGGAACGACCGGTGGGTTTCTGCTTGACAGGGTGAGCAGGGTGCCTTTGTGTCGGCAGCCTGCAGGTCTCAATGCTCCTAAATCGATGCGAAGCTGTCCGCCCCTCTGACCAGCCATAACCGCCCCACCGGCCACCGCCTCCCCCGCTACCCACCCGCCCCGTCCTGCCCTGCCCCGCCCCGCCCAGCAGCACCGGGGCAAGTATGAGTACATTTACTCAGCGCTTTCACTATCCACTTTTACTTTAAATACTCTATACCCTCAGGCTAAATGATGGAGAAGTTGGTTAACCAGATGTAACTCTTTGAGAGCGTAAACATGAAACCAAATGGACCCTTGCGGGTCCATTTGGTTTCATGTTTACGCTCTCAAGAGTTAAAATATTCATCATGTGAATTAGCCCCCAAGTCTACACAACTAGAGAATGTGGAAGATTAATGGTCATTTTGATCTGTATGTTTGACTGTTTTGTTTTCTCCGAAATCCAGTGTGGTATTGTGGACAAAAGCAAAAGAAATCATTAGTCTTGGGGTCTGTGTGGGGCTAAAAATGTCCATGGCTGAAATTCTGAATAAAAGGTGGGCCCTAGCATGAAAAAGGTTGAAAACCCCTGCTCTAAACAGGTGTTCCTGTTCCTGAAGATTTTAGCGCCTTTTTGTTTTGTTTTTGTCCACAATACTTTGCTGTATTGTTGGAGAGTTATACAGTAACAGTGAAACGGAATTCCTTGTAAATTCAGTAATCCTGATATTAACTCTTAAAAGTTTTAGAATGGGTCCAACTTTCCATCAACCCTTGTAGCCTAATTTTGTTTACTCCATTGCATTTATTTGCAATGAAGGTCCTATTTTATAACTTTCTATTTGAAAATCACAGAATCACAAACTCAAACAATTGACAGTTGACATTTGTATGCCAATATACATCTATTATAATTTACTCAACTGGTATTTTGAATATCCTATATGGCTATAACACAGTCATGTATACTGCAGAGTATTTCTACATGGTTGTGGCACTCTTTTTTTTACTCATGAAGTCCATCGATACAAATCTGGGTATATGGGCCTGCAGGCTATAACTTACATTGTGCAGTTTGTAGTACAGTCCGCAGGCGTTGCACACGGGGTCTCCGTTGCCGTTACGTCTCCAAAGGGTGGTGGTGGTGGTCTGGCAGTTGGCACAGCAGGTGCCAGCGCGCCTGGCTGCCGACTGGAGGAGAGAGAGAGAGAGAACAACATTGAGGTTCAAGCAATAAGTTGGACATTGGACTTGTGATTTTTTGTACAGCCACATAGCCTAAAAAAAACATAATACAAAATATTAGTTTAGCTTCCTTATACAGACAATGCAGCGTAAAAAAAAAAAAAAAAAAAAAAAAAAAAAAAAAACGGCCGGCACAGCAAACAAAAGGCTATGGCAGGGGTTTTCAACAGGTTGTCCGGGGACCACCAGTGGTCCCTGAGAGGGTTCCAGGTGGTCCCCAGCTAAGTTATTTAACCAGATATAACTCTTGAGAGCGTAAAAATGAAACCAAATGGACCCGCTAGGGTCCATTTGGTTTCATTTTTTTACGCTCTCAAGAGTTAAAATATTCATGTGAATAATCTATACAACTAGAAGATTAATTGTCATGGACAGAAGCAAAAGAAATCTTTAGTTTGGAGGGTCTGCGGGGCTAAAAAAAAGTGTCCTCAAATGGTGGTCCGTGGCTCAAATGCTGAATAAATGGTGGGCCCTGGGATGAAAAAGGTTGAAAACCCCTGGGCTATGGGATGAAAGAATTAGCAATAGTACATGTGCATGTTTTCCTGGCAAAGTTTTGTCTTGTGAACAGCTTTCATATGTAGGTTATGATTCCACACAGTGCAGTTTTCGGAATGTGCAATTTGACTTATAGGCTATGGTCCATATTTGTATATAGGTCTCTAAATGTTTTGATGGAACCAACACGTATGCGTTATTGGGTTGTCCCACTCAGTGTTGTATAACAGCATTATAACAGTATTGAGCTGTGCTTTAATGACTATACTGTAATTCTGCAAGCTGTTACTTCAATCAATCTGATCAATATAGAAAGTTGCAAATGCCTTGATTTGATTCCTATTTAGAATCAATATTTATTTGTACACGTTACACTGTTGTGTCTCGATTGCTTTGCACCACGTTTGCTTTGACAATGTAATAAACTTTGTCGTGTTTTACCGCGTCAATGAAGCTCCATTGAATTGAAAATGAATTGGGAGAGAGAGAGAGAGAGAGAGAGAGAGAGAGAGAGAGAGAGAGAGAGAGAGAGAGAGAGAGAGAGAGAGAGAGAGAGAGAGAGAGAGAGAGAGAGAGAGAGAGAGAGAGAGAGAGGTCGGACTGGACAATCAACTCGACTCAAACACGATTTCACTCCGTGGCCATTAATATAGTTGTTTCCTAATAGGCGCAGCCAGCCCAGACGTTTTCATATCTACAAACTGTATGTTTTTTAGGAGACTGTCGCCATTATAGGCCTAATAAAAATAAATGTCTCTATAGCGTCTTTTTTTCAGCTGAGTTGGGGAGGTGGTGGGGGTAAATAAAGCATGTTGGGATGTTTCAACTTTGACCGCATGCAGCGATTGAAGCGACTGTACATGAAAACATCAAAGCCCGCGCCAGTTAGACTGATGAAATTATTTAAAAGTCTCTATTGAATTAATTGCGATTTAATAGCGGGAATTTATAGCGCGGATGAAGCCCCCGTGCACTTGAAGTCACTGGGCTGCAAGATGATCACATTTTCCAATTTACGCGATAATCTTTCATCGTGCAGATTGGATAGGCTATACATCAGGGGCGGATGTAACATTTCCCATTAAGGGGGGCGGGGCAGGCGAAATTTTTCAGTTACAGGATTTTTATTTGTCAAATAAAGCATCAATAATAACATAAGTTGTTGTTGAAGTTGCAACAGACACGCAGCATGCATAAAGCTAAAGGTCTGACTCCGAGAGTTTTCTGTTTTCAATGATGAAATGCTGTTGGTTTAGTGGTGACACAGCTGTAGTTAGTTAGTAGCAGTATAGTGTTTCAAATCATTTTAAATATAAGCACTTAATTGGAAATATCTTGGGTTATTTTGTATGCCAATGGGTTTAGTGCATGGGGCAGACTGGGCATTTAGGGGGGGGCATTGCCCCCCATGCCTAGATCCGCCCTATAATTGTACCTTCTTCTCGGACAAAACCCCTGCACCCGTTTCACTCTGTCTATAAGAGTACCGTGCGGTCTCATTTAATTTAAAATACAAGTAAACTGGTATGGAAGAGGTCTTCATTGTCTACTATTAATTAATAAGTGAGGTCTATATAGGCGACCATGTCGTCCAGGGAAAAATATCCACCTCGATGCGATCCGTATATAAAAGACTGTGTCGGTGTCCTGTCTGGCAAAATGCGCCTTTTGTGTCCATTACGGATCAATTCTTCACACATAATAAGAAACATTAGCTTTTACATGCAACCCGGACGCCCCGGGCAGGCACCGTGCACGCAACGCATGCAAGCAGCGCCCCTCAGCATTGCTTTTTTACATTTGGAATTAATTTCAGGTGCACGTACACTGGGATCGCTTATAACAAACCTTGACGACAACAAAATCCCCTTATACTACTACCCAGAACTATAATGCAAATAAATATCATCACAAATAAATAAAGAACGTAAAGACAGGACAACAAACAAGAGGAGGGGGGAGAAAAAAGGCAAACACATTCCAGCGCATAAAGATGGTGCCACTGCCCCGCCGAGCCGAGCCAGAGAGCATGACAAAACAAGACCAAACATAAATCCATTTATTTTTCCAAATCCCCGAACCACCACCGCCACCACCTCACCCCCTCCCTCCCCGTCCGCGTATGCGCCCTGCGCGTAATTCGCTCTCTCCACAGTACACACACACACACACACACACACACACACGCACACGCACGCACACACACACACACACACACACACACACACACACACACACACACACACACACACACACACACAGAGAGAGAGAGTGGGTCTATACAGTGTTGTGATAATCGCTTTTACAGAATATGTCAAAGACATGGGCCCTGTCTGACTGCATGGACACGACTCTCGCACGCACGCACGCTGCACGCACGCACGCACACACACACACACACACACACACACACACACACACACACACACACACACACACACACACACACACGCACACACACACACACACACACGCACGAAATGTCGTGTGTGTGCGGGCGGAAACACCCGTGCGCCTGGCTTCCTTATCAGCACCAGGCAGATATCCGGATAGGAAACAACTGGGTGCCCTTTGAACACAGCACTGAAAACACTTGAGCCCGAAAAAATGCAAAGTCCTCCTCGGACACACAGTCACCGTCCTATGAATGTCCTGTCCTTCCACCGACCGGCCGGCCGACTCATGGAAAAAATGTGGGACGATTTTATAAAGGCAAAGCCATGGCTTTCTCTCCCCTCCTCCACGTTCAGTTTACCGACTGCTAACACAGGGGTTTTCAACCTTTTTGAAGTCTCCAGGGACCACCATTTATTCAGCATTTGAGCCACGGACCACCATTTGACGACATTTTAGCCCCAAAGACCTAAAACCAAAGAATTCTTTTGGTTTTGTCCACAATTCCAGGCTGGGTTTTGCAAACAAAACAGTGTTAACTTCTTAATTAAATAGTGCTAATTCAGATAATGAATATTTTAACTCTTGAGAGTGTGAAAATGAAACCAAATGGACCCGCAAGGGTCCATTTGGTTTCATTTTTACATTCTCAAGAGTTACATGTGGTTGACCAACTTTCCATCATTTAGCATGGGGACCACCTGGAACCCTCTCAAGGACCACTGGTGGTCCCCGGACCACCTGTTGAAAACCCCTGCTATAAAGGCAAAGCATAGCTTTCTCTCCCCTCCTCCACGTTCAGTTTACCGACTGCTAAAATATCATCACACCTCGTCCTCTCTACTACTGAGTTGGCAGTTCATATATGGCGAGGGAAAATATAGGCTTATATGCATCCAATCACGTTCATTATTATTGCCTGTATCTTATTAAACTGGATCTGGCTGACAAACAAATCTCTGCAATTGTCACTCTCACGCTTAGGTTATAATTGAATCAATTTGGTTAGCAGTATTTACTACAAAATAAAAGTATGCAGGGCAGTGTATGTTATTGGTTGACCAATAGCATAACACTGTCTCTAAATCGAAGCACACTGATAGTTGAGAAATGAGTGATTTTTTTTAAATACCACATTATATAACACATGCAGTATAATGAGTGAATAGTCATAATTGAGATAATAAATTTGATTTCACCAATTTTATTAAATATAAATAAATTCCAGAGTGGCCAATTTCAAAGTAAGGAAAGATTATACACATGAGAATATGTTTGTTTGGTTTAAATAAACATACAGTATATATTAATATATTTTTTATTTTAACGGCCTCAACTCTTCTGGGTGGGAATACAGCAATTATTTACAACACTCTGGGATCATTCCCAAAAACAACCGAAGTTAAAAATCCGCGTTTTCTAAAACACTCTTTTTTCCTTGAGCCTGTAAAGCACATGTGGTGCCTCCATCAGCAACCTCCACCAATGATGTAATCAGTAATCAGACGGGGCTGTAGCCTTTTCCTTTGGTATGCTGCGTGATACACACCACGGCGCCCCCATTAAAAGCCACAACAACAACAACAGTCAGTCAGTCATATTACCCTCCTCCCGTAGGGTAATATAAACCCCCCAATAAGAGTCCTATTTGCGACACCCTTTCCCCGCGTGCCGCTGGGTGCTAACAGGGAGCAGCGCGGTGCACGCGGGCATCGGTATCAGTTGACCGTATCAGCGGTATTAGCAGGCAATAATGATAGCGCGAACAATGGCAATAGTAGCAAGTATTGTAACGGGCCGTGGAGGGGGGGAGCGGCGGGGGGTGAGAGGCGCAAACAATTCCAGGAAGATCATAGGGAAAATATAACTTTCCTGGAATTGTTCCTCTGGCCCAGGCCAACTAGCTTTGTGTGCTCACATCACTTGGTATGTATGTATGGCTCTCTCTCTCTCTCTCTCTCTCTCTCTCTCTCTCTCTCTCTCTCTCTCTCTCTCTCTCTCTCTCTCTCAGATGTGAAAGGGCATGGCGGTAGTGGTAGTGGTAGTGGTGCCGGCAGTCTGAACTCTTTTCAGACTCCATCTTAGCCCATAGCACTTTCCGCAGTACCAGGCCTACATTTTCGTCACCGCTATTAAACCCCTTATCCCTTAGCTTCTTTGCCTTTTTAAACTATTTAAAAAAACACACCTTTTTCAATAGTTAAAATGGCCAGTCTACAAGCTCACAATGTGCCGATAGAATTGCACGTTGAACTATTCCAAAAGGTTTTTCAAAATAGTAAAAAAGGGATAAGGGATGTAACGAAAATGGAGCCCCTAGTGTCATAGCCTTGACCCCTTACAGGCGTATATGCAAAGGCTCAACTTCTGTAACTTGGATAGTATTGTATGTAGGCGTTTTATATCAAAGAAAGACCCTGTAATATGTAGTATCTCTTGCACATTTAAAGTACCATTCATTTTATTAGAACTTTAGTTTTTGTCATACTGTAGTTGTATCTAGCACTGTATTACCATCTGTTGTTGCACTGCTGTTATGCTTCTTTGGTTTGGTGCGTGTGTGCATGTGTGTGTGTGGATGGATGCGGATGCATGGGGAACTCACCAGTCTGCGTTTGGGCTTGATGAGCGGCCGGTTCTGCCCGTTCATCTTGTGGTACAGTCCGCAGGCGTTGCACAGGTAGTGTCCCGTCCCGTCGCGCCGCCATAGCGGCGTGGAGGTGGCGCCGCAGTTCACGCACTCACGGCCCTCTGCATATAGTTCAGGAAGGGGGGGAAGACACACAGGGAGATTTATATAATTAAACATTTCACCACCCATGCAGGCAGGCAGAGGCTGCCGCGAAAAGGAGCCACACGAATGAACGACGATAAATAACAACATCGTCCGCAAACAAAGCAATTAAGGCACGCAGCGGAGGCGGTGGCAGCTGTCCGGCACACCGGACGAACAGGGGCAACCGAACCATGATCAATCGGCGGTGTTAAAAAAAAAAAAAAAACGGTCGCCCCCGGTTTTTCATTAACGCTGTAATATGAAGTCAACGGCGCTATAGCAGTGGCTCACGATCTGTCTGAGATCGCAGCACAGGTGCATTGCTGTGTTGTTGTTGTTGTGGTTGGGCCCAGGCCACCACCACTATCACCGTTCACTATACAGTATATACTTGGCCGCTGCTGTCTCTTTTGCTTGAAGGTTGGTTGGACCGGCGACCGTGCCGACGGACACAGACACCTCCTCCGTGTAAACCGATCCGCCAGCGCCGCGGTACAGACCCGCGAGACATGCCAGAAACATGTCCAGAGGTGTCCGACGGAGATGAATGAGACGTGCCATCAAATCAGGCCTGCATTATTCATACAGCGGGGCTACCCACCATGAGGAAACATAAGTGTGTGTGAGTGTGTGGTGGTGAGGGTGGTATTAAATGTGCCATGCATGCAGCCTGACAATGTTGTTACGCAAGTCAGTCTCGGATGGAAAGGTATATGCAATTCCCCCAGCTATGTATGCTCTCTTCATGCTTTTTTTTTTATCCCACGATTTTGCAACCCATTTTTTCCACCCGGTGCCAATTCCTAATGTAATCCTGGGCTCTACACACCCTCCACCAACCTGGGGAGGAAACAGCGGACTGGCCTCATGCTTCCTTCAATGCATGAGGAGTCCAAGCTGCCTTCGTTTCACCTGACAGGGGGGAGTTTCCCTGCAGTTGGACGTAGTGCGTGGAAGGTGGTTTAGAGTACCAGGATTACAGCATGTTTTTGTGAGGGTATCTACCCTAAAAATGGAGCTTTCGAATGCTTATACTACGCCATGCACCAGACCCCGGCTGTCATGTGTTACATTAAGAACCAGACTTGCAGCTTCCCATTGTTGTGGATGGATACCGGCCGGGGTCCGTCCCTTTTTCACCCCATGACTGATGTTAGCATTATAAAGCTGCATGAAAATGCAGGGAGGTATTGCCTTCCAACTTCACACCCTCTTCCCTCTCTCCACTCTCCAAGCAGGTTTGACTGAGTTCAGCCAGGGCTGCGGCTCTTAAAAAAAAAGAATTTGTTTAATTCATGTGTCCCTGGTCTCTCTCTCCCTCCCTGGAGCATCATCTCATTATTCCTATTATAATGTCAGGAGACACCCACAGTCCCCACCCTAAAAAGAAAAAACTCAACAAATGGAATCTGGGGCTGAACAATAGCATACAATAGGGGCTCCCTTTTGAAGTATGCGCCGCAGCCCTTTAGTATCGTGCTGTATAAAACACAGCTCCCTTCACACTATTTCACACACACACACACACACACACACACACACACACACACACACACACACACACACACACACACACACACACACACACACACACACACAGCTATGTATGAAGTACATAACCGCCTATGTAAGAAGATCATTAGCAACCACAAGGGAGGCAAATTGCGCAATGCTTTACGGTGGGAATTTGAGTATACAGTACGTGCTATAGCGGTCGAGGGGGGGTGGGGGGGCAAGGGTGGATGTAACATTTCCCAATTGGGGGGGCAGAAGAAAATGGTAAGGGGGCGGCTTCATCACCCGTGGCGCGAAGCATACCATTCTCAGTAGTGTTTCAAATACTTTTACATATAAGCACTGAAATATCTTGGATTGTTTTGCATGCCATCATGTTGTTTGGCGGGGCAGACTGGGCATTTAGGGGGGCATTGATTGCCCCCCCATGCCTATGCCTAGATCCGCCCCTGGGGGAGGGGGGTGTAGGTGTAGTGTAGGTGAGAATGGAGGGAGGTTTTTTGGTACTTTGAGGTTAGTTCAACAGGAAACGCCGCCGCTTCGGTGGCTACGGTATGTGCTGACAGCTAAAATGTCATTGTGGCATTTAATACAACGGTCAATCACTGTTATAAAACCCGTGCGGCATGCAGGCTGAATGAACATTCAGCTACTGATAGATAAGAAGTCCTCTTTTAATGGCCCCTGCGTGCGTGCATGGCCAATATGTTTGTGTTCGTGAGTCAGGGTTCGTGCGCAATATGCATGCATGTATGTATGCCAACCAGTTCCTTTTAAATGTCACTGTGTCTGTGTAACATTTTCTCCTACAATAGCTCGCATTCGCTTGACACAAACAGCACCGTGAGCAGGTATTTTTTTTAAAAGGCATTAGAATACACATAATTATAGACAACTATACATTGGTTAGAGTGATCTGTCAAAACCTTTCACGAGAACTCTGTCAAAAGTGTCACTAAACGGCTGTTTAAAAAGGTTAACACAGCCAGAAATAAAATATAGACTGTGCCTACATGGTCTGAGCAGTGTTTCAAATATCAGCCTTCATTGCCAATATAGGATGAATTGGAATAATTGAAATTATGACTGAGAAAATGACATATTGTCCCAATAGAATATCGTCTACACCCACTCCTGCTATAATCCTTATCATTGATCTATTTAGGGTGGTGGTCTTCAATCCAGTGGTCCTTGAGGGGAGGGACCATGTGGTCCCCAGCTTAAAAAAATGACTGTAACCAAATGGCTCCCCTTTAACTCTTGGGAGCGTATAAAATGAACCAAATGGACCCAAAAGTCCGTCCAATCGGTTTCATTTGACGCTTGTAAGAGTTCAATTATTGTTAGAAACTTCTGAATTACTTTCAAGAATCTGCAAAATTAGAACAAACATGTTGTCTGTTTTCTCATCTAAAATACAGCATAGAACTGTGGTATTGGTATTATGGGAACAAAAATGTTTTGCTTTGGGCCTGGAGAGACTGCACCCCAGCAAACGGTGGTCCGTGCTGGCTAAAAATACTGAATAAATAGGGGTATTAAAATGGTTAAAAAGGGGAATTCCATGCACCCATTTTCAAAAATGTCCTGAGAGGGTACAAACGGAACCAAATGGACCCGCTAGGGTCCATTTGGTTCCATTTGTACCCTCTCAGGAAAAAGGGGTCTGAAAGAAAAATCATTAACCTGGTGAAATAACATCTTGATGATGTCATCAGATGTATTTCACCGAATGATTTTTTCAGACCTCCATTTTTAGGAAATACAGAATTGGGGGAACACAGAATGGGGGAGGGGGGGGTCATTTTTTATCATGTCCATACAACATCTAAGGTATATTAATGACATTAAAATGTTGAAGTGGGAGTTCCCCTTTAAAACCATTGATTTAGGCTAACTTAGAGGTCACACTTATATACTTGCCACCAGCTATATTTATAGTATCCTATAGAAGCCACCACTACTACTACTACTACTACTGCCATGGACCTTATGATCCCCCCATAACGCCATTCATTCTCAGTGCACTAGTCTATATAGTGGGGCCGCCAAGGTCCATGTAAGCTTAAACACACAAACAGCATGAAGGCCTCAGCCGTCCGTCTGTGTCCATGCAGACCCGGGCCGTCCCGTCCCGACGGGGCTTTGTTAGTATTGGGGGGAGGAGGAGGAGGAGGAGGGGGAGGAGGGGGAGTGAGGGGTTGTGAGGGTGAGGAGGTCGTGATTTGTTCACTATAGTCTGAGGTATACAGGATATGGCAGGAGCCAGCGCGTCGTCGTGACTCCGGGAGTTTTTTCTAAAAGCCACTCGTAAAGACTATACTACACGTAGGCCTGCTATACAAGGGATAAACAATTCGAGCAAAGGCACGAATCAGCATCCATTAAAATAAAAAAATAAATAAAAAACGTGGTAACATTATATAGGCTTCAAAATTAAAATGGCCCAGAAAGAACAGGGCTTGTGGATCAAAATAGAATTGATCCATAAACACATTTTTTTGTACGGTATAGGCCTATTATACTGTAGTAGGCCTATACTGTAGCCTATATATTTATATGTTGAAAAGGGGTTAAGAGTCGAGTTCAAATTGGTCCACGTGAACGTGTCAAATCAGTGGCTCACGGTTGACCCTGATTTTTTTAGTCCTTTAGTCCTGAAATTCCTCACACAAAGTGACCATTCAAATGAAAGTGGTGTGGGTAAAGATTTGGATAAAGATAAGTCGCTGCAACAAGTTTGGAGAGCGCCGCAGGCAATAAAATAATAACTAGGGGAGACCGGGGCAGGTTGTCTCACGGGTTGGTTGTCACAAATCTTATTACAGCCAAACTAGAGGGCGCTGTTTCACCATGTTGATATCAGTCATGTGACAAGACATAAGGTTCATTTGTACCATGACATTTTTTAGAAGACACCTACCACATTGATATGAGAAGACATTGATTTTTTTAGGGGCAAAACGAACTTTTGATTTTGGTGTTAGTTTTGTAATAAAAGGTTGTAGGATATTAGATATTTAAAAACTATGCACATGTTAGAAAGAGGACATCAATAGCTTCATTTTGATGTGATGTGGGATTTGCTAGCTGCAGCCATGTGGCAGCTATCATTAAAAGTTTGTCAAATGATCATGTGGGGCTGGTTGTCTCATTTTTTGCGGGGCTGATTGTCACATGTCAAATGGGTATAATAAACAAATGATAATGATTTACAACTATAAAAGTATATTAGCTATTAAAGATTTAATTTCTAGTCATTTTAAAACTTATTGTGTGTCTCTAGCTTAAAAAACAAAAAAGTTACACGTTTTTTAAATTTCACATTTTTCTTCTGAAACCCCATTGATTTCCTATAGGGACAACCAACCCTGTGCATTGTGACAAGCTACCCCGTGATGGGGCTGGTTGTCACAACGTGTCAAGGTGACTTTGATGGCTAATAACTACCTGATAGAATAACTTATGGGGAAAAGGGTTACACCAATTTCAAGCCAAGACCTTAAGCTTCCTTCTAATATAGGGCTGATTATCATGTGATGTGTGGTTGATGAGCAATTCAAGTCAAAGCAAAAAGTGTGACAACGCGCCCCGGTCTCCCCTATAGCCTCCTGATATATACCTTAGGCTTAGGTTTTATAGGCTAGAGCCATTAAATAAAACACGGTCGAGTTAAACCTTTTTTACGAAATAAAATGTCACCGCGCCTTTTTTTTGCCTATATTTTGTATTATTCATTAAATGTTTAAAAATCAAGTGCGTCGATAACAATGGTGCTCTAATAACAGGCCTGGGTGCCTATATCCACATTTTAAAGGGGATTATTGCCCATTTTCAACATCTTTTTTCTAAATGGAACAAATTAATTAATTAATTAATTAAGGGTCCATTTGGTTCCATTTGTACAAAAAAAAAAAAAAAAAAAAAAAAAGGGTCAGTTTTAGGAAAAACAAAATCGAGTGAACTTTTTTCTCATGTCCACACACCATCACTAGGGTAAGGTCTATTATTAATGACAACATATAAGAGGATAAACAGCCAGAACAATAATCATATTTTATAAACGACATGATGTGAATATAATGCGAAACTCCGGCTCACCTGAGCACGACCGGGCTTTGCTCTTGCACTTGGGCGCGAAGCTGGACGCGGAGCCCCCGAGCAGGCTGCCGGGGTGGAACAGGCTGCCGCTGTACTCGTGGTGCGGCGCGTGGAGCGGGTAGGTCGGGTACGTGGGGATGGGGTGGTGCGTGGCCGGGGTCTGCGCGTTCATGGAGGCCAGGCTGCTGCGCAGGGGGCTGCAGCTCTCCAACTTCATGCCGCCGCCGCCGCTGCCGTCGCCCCCTCCTCCTCCTCCGCCTCCGCCTCCGCCGCCGATCTGGTAGGACTTGATCGAGTCCTTCTCGTCCTGCATGATCCTCGACGACGAGGTGGAGGAGGACGACGAGGTGGTCGTCGTGATGCTGGTGGGCGACGTGGGCCCCGCGGGGTCCGGCGACACGTCCTTGGGGGGCGTCGGGGGGAAGCTGTAGAGGTGCGGGCTGGAGTGGGAGGACGGCGTGAGCGAGGCCACGGACGGTGCGGCAGCAGCAGCAGCCGCGCTCGAGGTGCCGTTGCACGGGTAGCCGGAGCCGGCCACCGGGTGCAGGCCGCCGGGCTTGCTGAAGTGGCTGACCGCCCAGGCGTTGTGGTGGTGGTGGGCCGCGGACAGGGCCGCTTTGCCCGGGTCCAGCCACGGGATGCCCGGGCTGTGGATGAGGTGAGGCCGGCAGACCTGGTTCCCTGCCGTGAGGCGAGCTGGGGGGGAAAGGAGACGGTCCGTGTTTTTGTTTTAGACGATATTATGTTTTTTTTATTATTAGTTTTCGCACAAATCCGGCAGCGAGTTGGGAGCGAGCAGGCTAACCATTAGTCCTCATTATATCACCTGTTGAATATCCCAAAGTCAAGTCCGACTTGCACGAGATTTACGAAGATCAGAGGTATTAGAAATATCAAATAGATTCATTAACGTCGTGGTCCTGATCGTAGGCCCGATAAGAAGAATAATTTTCATGAATCTTAAAAGTCTCGTCCATAAGAGCCGCTAACGAAAATATAGCATGAGATCAAGGCCTTCAAAAAACAAATACCTAGACCCCCCCAAAAAAATAATGCGCTAAAACAGCTCGATCTCACTGACTCGCCTGCAGCTGCTCTATCTGTCCATCTGCCGTATGGATGTCCGACTAAGTCAGATTGTTATTAGTAAATTTGAGGGTTTTTATTTTCTATCCGGGCGGGAAGTGGCTCTCTCTCTCTCCCCTCTCCTCTCTCTCTCTCTCTCTCTCTCTAGAACCCCTGCCCCAACGGAGACACAGGGTTAAATGACATACTTCCCTTTCCTCTCTGACAAGCATTTGCTAGAAATTCCCTTCTATGTGCATTGCAGTCAGCAAAAGATTAGAGAGATAGATACATAGATAGATAGATAACCAGATCTGAAACCTTATATATAGAAGCAGCCGAGTTGACACCCAATCCCACATTATTACACTGACAAGACACACACGCAAATAATAGCTTGTTTGTGTTGTTTATCTCTGCACGAAATGCTTCCCAATAGATATACGGCTACTATCAATATTGTACTTGAATTATGTCACCATGCCGGTGTCAGGATGTCGCTCTCTGGGCACCGCGTACGTGCAGAAGAATAAAAAAAATAATATAAGACCGTTATAAGCATGCGTAAAGTGGCAGCTCTTACCATGTGCTTGGCTGTACGTGACCCGTGCCCGGGAGTTGGCGTAGTAAGGGTTCCCCTGCGAGTCCAGGTGGTTCAGAAACATGTCCACCTCGTCCTGCGGCAGCAGCGGGGCCATGGGCTCCATGTAGTTGTGGCCGTGCAGCGGGCCGTGGTGGTGCGTGTCCCCGTGGTGCTGGCCGTTCAGCACGGCGTGGTGGTGCGCCATCCACCGCGACTGGTCCGCTGCAGCCGCCACCTCCATGGCGAAGCTGTCGGCTCCGTGCGCCTCCGTATTAGCTCTTCCTTCAATCGTATTTTTTATGCTATTATTATTAGTAGTAGTAGTAGTAGGCTAGTGTTGTGATTAAGCCTCCCAGGAAAAAAAAAGCGAATGTCAATTTTGGACGAGCGGGATTCCCCCGACTTCCCTGCCTATAGTGTCCAGGGAAAAAAAATGTCCTGCTGGTGAGGAAAGCGAAAAAAAAAATCCCGAAATCTGGTAGTGGTGTCCTCTCTCGTGAACAGATCACCTGTAAAATGGACACGGGCAAAAATAAATAAATAAATAGTGGTTACAAAATATGGCAGATCCAGCCGAATGTTTAGTCCGTTTTAATTAAAAAAAATAAATAAATAAACGTGTCCTTGGATTGTTTTTCATTCAATCATCTAAGCTGTCGAATAGGGCCTATATATATATGTCCAATACCTGTCCACCAAAGTAGCCTAAACGCACGATAGCGCTGCACTCAGTGTCCACTGCATTCCGACAACATAATATAGTCCACACCAAAAAATGTTTCCCCTTCTCTCTGTCTCTCTCTCTGAATACCTGTTGAAATCTCCCTCTCTCTCTTTCTCTGTGTGTCTCTGTCCCCGCGATCAGCTGACAGAAAACAAACAAACACGCCTGCACGTATACGGCTAGTCTAAACGATGCTGTGCCACTCAGTCAAGTAAGTAAGTCAGACGCACGGCACGACACGGCGCGGCGCGGCGCGGTCATTAATGAGATGTGGCCGTTATAGGAGGACTGACTGTGATGCGGACTGGCGCCAGTAAATTCCCATATCAAGCGGCTCGGGGGGCGGGGCCAACGCTACCGAGAGCTGTGACCTCCTTCCCTCCCCGGAGCCAATGGCAGAGCGGCGCGCCTCGCCATTGGCTCCGAGTCCGGGGCCACCGCTGGCTCTGCGCGCCCATTGGCCGAGAGGCACGCTGCTCTGTCTAGTGTGAGGAGAGAGCGCACATTAACATTCGAAACTGTAATTCCTTCTTCTCAGTCTGACTGGCTGCGCCGGGGGGAGAAAAAAAAAAGAACTAAAATACTTTATAGTATATCGATCAAACGGTGACATTTCTTTCTATTCGGGGTGCTTCGCATATATGTCTCCTGAAGCTCACATTGAATGAGCAATTGATGAACTGATATTGAGATGTCACCTTTTCTCTTCTTTAATTAAAGGAGGATTCCACCAATTTTCAATTTTTTCCTGGGAGGATACAAATGTGAACCAAATGGACCCGCTAGGGTCCATTTGCACCCTGTACAGTAAAAAGGGGCCGAAAGAAAAATCATTAACATGGTGAAATACATCTTGATGACGTTATCAGACGTATTTCACCATTTTTTTCAGACCTCCATTTTTAGGAAATACAGAATTAGGGGACCTTTTTGATCAGGTCCCCACACAACATCTCTAATGTATATTAATGACATATTAAAATGTTGAAAATGGGTGGAGTTCTCCTTTAAGCAGTCAAGACTTAGACCTAATATGCTGTCTTTTTAAAACGTCCTAAATAACTGTTTGAGCTACATCAAGCCCCCCTGAATGTATTAGCCTACACAATTATTATTTGCTTATTACATGCTTGGTTCATAATATTATAGCCAGGACATGAAAAAAGGCCATCTTCAAGCCGCCTTAACGTTTTTTTTTTATATAGGCCTATGTGAACTCACGGCGTATAATATAATAAGCATTTCATAATTAGGGCTATTATGACTTCTTACAGCTATATTATCAACGATCGGGGCCCCTGTCCTGATAAATAACATGGTATAAACACGGCCCAATCAAACAGAGTGTTGTTTTTCACGCTGCGTCGTGTAAATAAAACAGCTTTTCAACACCTCTCTAACAACAACAGAGGAGGGGCATCGTGTCCCCCCCCACCTCCCCTCCTTTATGAGCCCCCGAAACCCATTGTCCAGCCAGCGCCTAATTGTCTTTAATTAGCAGCGAAGACATTCCTGGTGTGAATGGAGCTGTCTTTGTCTTTGGGGGTATCAGAGCCACGGGCTGTTTTTGTCTCGGGGTTATGGGGTGATCAAACGGCACTTTGCATCGCAAAGGCGGCCTTTCTCGCTGCGTCGTGGGGGGACATTATGATTAAAAAAACACACAATTTGGTGACTCTATTAGCAAGTCCACTAGACCAGACCTAGGCTAGACCAGGCTAGACCTGCCGACGCAGGTCGCGTCGTGGATGCAGGCCCACCCTAGACTGTGTGTCGCTGCGTGGGTGGAGGACCAGCATATGGACCTGCTGGCAACCAGCACTATAGCACCTATAGGCTAGGTCAGGGGTTTTCAACCTTTTTCATCCCAGGGCCCACCATTTATTCAGCATTTGAGCCACGGACCACCATTTGAGGGCATTTTAGCCCCACAAAACCCAAATCTAAAGATTTCTTTTGCTTTTGTCCATAATTCCAGGCTGGATTTGGGAAAATAAACAAGCAAAACATAAATTTCAAAATGGCTAATTCAGATGATGAATATTTTTAACTCTTGAGAGTGTAAAAATGAAACCAAATGGACCCTTGCGGGTCCATTTGGTTTCATTTTTACACTCTCAAGAGTTACATCTGGTTAACCAACTTAGCTGAGGACCACCTAAAACCCTCTCAAGGACCACTGGTGGTCCCCGGACCACTGGTTGAAAACCCCTGGGCTAGGTAACGGTGCGCGCGCGTGTGTCTGCCTATATTCCGTTCTGCATTTAAAGGGAAATTCCCCCCATTTTCATGTTTTTTTTTCCTGAGAGACTGTATATACAATCCTCCCATTTTCATGTTTTTTTTTTTCCTAAGAGACTGTATATACACATTTTTCACATTTCACATTTGTGCACTCTCAGAAAAAAAGGTCGTGAAAGGAAAATTATTAACATGGTGAAACACAACTTCTTGATGATGGCATCCAGTTGTGTGTTCACCATGTAAATGATTTATTTATTTATTATGTATTCAGACCGCCATTTCTAGGAAACACAGAATGTCCACACAATATCTCTTCTAGGCATATTAATGTCATAGTAAAATGTTGAAAATGGTTGGAGTTCCCCTTTAAATTATTATTATTATTAGCCTATTTTCATATTGCGAACAACACAAAAAAAAACTATAATAACCCTATGACAGTGGGTGCGCGCGTGCATGTCTAACTGTGTGTGTGTGTGTGTGTGTGTGTGTGTGTGTGTGTGCGTGTGTGTGTGTGTGTGTGTGCGTGTGCGCGCGCGCGCGTGCGCGCGCGCGCGCGCCAGCGCAGTAGTGTTTTGATTGACAGGGAATAATTGGGAGGGAGCTTTGAGTCCAGACTGGCCGCCACTCTGACGCCACGTGACGTCACGTCACATGAAGCGCGTGAAAGTAAAGTATTCGAGGCAACAATAATCGTGCGTTTAGAAAGGTTTCTATAAAAAGAGAAGAAGATGGAGACGTACAAACGAAAAGATACGTATCGTTTATCGCGTTTGAAACTATGCTTCATGATGGCAACAATGTATATTTATAGCCACGCGCGCAGAAAGTTCCTGCAGCAGTCACAAGCCAAGCTGCACGCTCTCTATACTCTAGGACAGAAATCTCATTTGATGTGACCCTATTACCTGCAAGTGTGTGTGTGTGTGTGTGTGTGTGTGTGTGTGTGTGTGTGTGTGTGTGTGTGTGTGTGTGTGTGTGTGTGTGTGTGTGTGTGTGTGTGTGTGTGTGTGTGTGTGTGTTGTCAGTCAGCAGTCATTAAATCACTGGCATGTTGCCAGGGGCAGTGACTTGATGAGCTCAGCTCTTTGAGCTTGTCAACTCCTAAAATCAACAAATTAGTGCATGTGGGGTGGGTGGTGGTGGGATGGGGGTGTTGGGGGGGCACCTGAATTACACACATTCCACTGAAATTCACTACAAATGGCAGGTGGAGTGAGGACATGAGTACTTAGTAAAAAAAAAATGAAAATTCTGGCTTAATTTTAATACATATATAAGTATATATATATGATAAGTAGGCTATACAAGAAGACCTGCTATTTTACAAAGTGTGTAAGTGCGTGTGTAAGTGTGTGCACGTGCACACAGACACACACACACACACACACACACACACACACACACACACACACACACACACACACACACACACACGCACACACACACACACACACACACACACAATTTGAAAGTATTGCAGGAGAATTTGGAGGTATTAAAGTGGCAAACCCACCAGGCGACAATTTATTTAAAACATACAGTAAACACGCTGCATATTTCAAATGTATTCTCTATATAGCAGAGGGAAGCTTCTTGCACAAAATAATGTCTCCCAGTCCTTTATACCTGATGATTTAACATCACATTGAGTTATTAATTGATTATTAGATGTTGTCTTGTGTTTTGCATATATGGGATGAAGGCATTTCTTCCATTTCAGCCTCATCACCTCACCAGACAAAATGACATCAAATTTACTATCTTGTCACTTTAGCTTAAAAAGGTAGGGGAAGTGATTTCACTTTTGTCAGATATCACCCAAAAAATATTTTTTTTCTGTTAAAATGCTCTATTATAAGGTGTGGAAACCACATATGGAGTTTCCCCCTCCCCCACGTTAGCAGAGGAGCTAATAAAAGTTCCCCAGGTCACCACAATTCTCCTCCAATCAGGAGAGAGCAGCAGGTTCACATAGTGTAGCTACTTTTGGGGGCCCCTAGTGCACCAGGCTGGTACTACACCATGAATTTCAAATCACTTCCCCTACCTTTAACTATTTTGTAGGCCTATACGCATATGACGTATTACCATGTTTTCCTTTTTGCTGATGCTTAAAGCAAATTGCTCTGGATCAAGAGTGTCTGCTTAAATGTGTCTCCTAAATTCTAAATGCACATAGTATGATTACAACTGGGACAGAGGCTGCTATATTGATGCACAAAGGGGCGATGTGATATCCACGAAGGGACATGACATAATCTCTCATGTATACAGCACATAAACTCCAGATATTAACATACAACTCCAGTCCCCACATATACAAACAGAACAATGCCAAATGTCAAGTTTTCTACTGCACTGCAACATTCATGTGTACATTTATTTGTGAGGTGTTCTATATCTCTGCTCTGGAAATAGAAACAACATGGCCTATGTGTCTTGGAGGAAGGGGCGGATGTAGCATTTCCCAATTGGGGGGGGGGGGCAGGAGAAAATGGCATGGGGGCGGCTTCATCGCCCGTGGCTTGAAGCACCGCACCCATACCATTTTCAGTAACAGGACTGTTATTAGGCAAGTAAAGCATCAATAATAACATCAGTTGTTGTTGAAGTTGCAACAGACACGCCGCATGCATAAAGCTAAAGGTCTGACTCAGAGAGTTTACTGTTTTCATTGATGAAATGCTGTTGATTTAGTGGTGACACAGCTGTAGTTAAGTTAGTAGTAGTGTTTCACATCATTTTAAATATAATCACTTTAATTTGAAATATCTTGGGTTGTTTTGCATGCCATCATGTTTGGTGGGGTAGTCAGGGCATTTAGGGGGGCATTATCGCCCCACCCCCCATTATCGCCCATGCCTAGATCCGCCCCTGCTTGGAGGAGGATGCAGCCATGGACCCAAGCTCAGGGGCTCATACAGCTAGCTGGCTGCAGTGAGCATGTATCTCCATTGTTGTTTGCATGTTTGCCAAATGGATTACTCAGCAGGATTTAGCCCCCTGTAATTTATACCTTCATTAATCCCATTTGTATCTGTGCTGGAACAAAAGATTGGAAGATCGGTTAGAGGTGGTGGTGGTGGTGGTGGTGGGTGGGGTAGGAGGGGGGCATCGGATTGTCTGTGTGTGTGTGTGTGTGTGTGTGTGTGTGTGTGGGGGGGGGGGGGTCCTTTCTTTCTCAAGGACATGCGTATAGTGGTATTGTCTCATATGGGTCTGTATATGTATAGAGCCCTGCGAGCAGCAGCAGACTATACACTTGCCCTCTCCTCTCTCTCTCTCTCTCTCTCTCTCTCTCTCTCTCTCTCTCTCTCTCTCTCTCTCTCTCTCTCTCTCTCTCTCTCTCTTCTTTCTCTCTCTCTCTCTCTCACTCACACACACACACACACACACACACACACACACACACACACACACACACACACACACACACACACACACACACACACACACACCCCTAGGATGACAACTATATGCACAATAATGACTGTAAATTAACATGTACAAAACAATGCAATGTGGCATAACTCTATTCTACATTACCTATTTTCACTGTTTTTTTATGTTTTGTATCTGTGACAGTTGCTCTGGCAATGTAAACGTATAGTTTTCTCATGCCAAATAAAGCTCCTTTTGTATTGGAATGGACTGTTTTACCATACCAAGGTATATATGCCTATGGCCACATTTACGGCTTGCTAATGAACAACAAGATTATCATTCCAATAATAATATATAAGCCACTGCTGGTGCAGCTTGCTATGATGTTGTTATTATTAAATGATGGGATTGGCTTTATCTATACCTATGGTTGTTAATTCCCATTGGCCATAGCTATCCATCATTATCCGGAATTTTCCGTGCGTGTCTGTGTGTGGTTGTGGTGGGGGGGGGGGGGGGGGGGGGGGGGGGGGGGCATATGAAGATAAGCAGAGGCTGACACAGAACAGCCCCAGCATCATTGTCCTTTACTCATGGATAATTAGATGGAAGCCTGCAGGACACTGCTTCTGCATGGACACACCAGGGCGGCGGATTCTAGGCATGGGTGGGGGGGGGGGGGGGGGGGGGGGGGGGGGGGCTATGCCCCCTAAATACCCAGTCACTCTGCCCCCCCCAAACACGATGCCATGCAAAACAACCGAGATATTTCAAATTAAAGCGCTTCTATTTAAAATGATTTGAAACAACTACTACTGCTACTAACTGACTACAGCTGTGGCACCACTAAACCAACAGCATTTCATCATTGAAAACAGAAAACTCTCTGAGTCAGACCTTTAGCTTTATGCATGCTGCGTGTCTATGGCAACTTCAACAACAACTGACGTTATGATTGACGCTTTACTGGACTAATAAAAGTCCTGTAACCGAAAATGGTATGGGGGCGGCTTCATCGACTGTGGCGCGAAGCGACACGGGCGATGAAGCCGCCCCCATACCATTTTCTCTTGCCCCTCCAACAAGTTCTCTTGCCCCCCTAAATGGGACATGTTGCATCCGCCCCTGGGACACACCATGAAGCAACTCCCAAGAGAGGCTCATCTCTTACACTACTTTAACCCTGCACAGCGGAACAAATGGAACCAACCACTTAAATGGGGAATTCCACCCATTTTCCAACATTTTCCTGAGAGTGTACAAATGTGAACCAAATGGAACCTGCTATAGGGTACAATGTCACTAATATGTCCCACCATTCTGTGTTGGGTATATAGGCCTATTTGTACCTCATTTTTTCTCTATCAGGTATATTATTGACATAGTAGAAAAGGAATACATCTCATGGTTTTCACATTACTTATTTGGCAAATGAAAGATTTTTGCCTCTCAGACCCAAAAAGAAAGAATATTGTGTTATCGACGGGTATAGCATTATGTTCATAATTCTGTGTTGCGCTGTGTGCGTGTGTGCGTGTGTGGTGTGTGTGGTGCGTGTGTGCGTGTGTGCGTGTGTGCGTGTGTGTTGTGTGTGTGTGTGTGTGTGTGTGTGTGTGTGTTAAAAATACCCTGTATAATGCCTTGTAGACCTCAATGAATGCATGCCGTTTACTTTAACTTTTGAGATCATAAAATCCTCCTCATTTAAGAGTTTGTTACCAACTCTCTCCATTATAAGGCGTGGGGACCAAAGAATATACCACTGCCTAGTGGTCTCCAGACCACGGGTTGAAAACCACTGACATTAACCTCTTTGGGATTATACGATTGGACCGCTTTTTTTTTCTCCCATACCAACCTGGCCCCATACAGATCTACAAGCTCTCAACACAGCACATCATGTGAGCTTGTTGTGGATTTGGCTGTCTTTCTGGTGAGTGTTCCACCTCAGAATGACTGAGTTATATGCTGCATTCACACAGGGTTCAATTGGTTAACAGGGATGGGTATACACTGAAGATGATGATGATGACTTAATTTAACCCATTTGACCTGAGAACTGATCCTATATGTCTAAATCCTGACAGTTTCCTGAAAAAAAAATCTATTTGTCTTAAAACCATTCAGGGACAAAATATTCAAAAGGACCCATTATCACGTTTTTTTTTCCTCCCCAAAAAAGAAAGATCTGCAAGCTCATGGGGCACTTGGTAAAGTAGGCTATAACATTCTCTCCCTCTCTCTTCTCTCTCTCTCTCTCTCCTCTCTCTCTCTCTCTCTATCTCTCTCTCTCTCTCCACACACACACACACAACACACACACACACACAACGCACGCGCGCGCGCACTCACACAACACACACGCACGCACGCACACACGCACGCGCGCGCACGCACTCTCTACACACAACACACACCACACACACACACACACACACACCACACACACACACACACACACACCACACACACACACACACACACAACCTCTTGTGGGTCAATTTGGTCCCATTTTGTACACTCTCAAGCGGTTCATTTGCCGATTTGGACGCATGGGAGAGAATGGCATGGTGCATGTGGAGTGTCTACTACTGCTGCGTCTATACAACACATTATTCCCATTCCTATTGTCAATTTATAGAATATCAAACCAGCACTTAGAATAGCTGCGAAATCTGGAATAGGACTATTCATTCAACTCTCCAAAAATTACACTTTAAGCGTCAAGTTTATATAGCCCTGGTTGTTGTTATTTTTATTTTTATTTTTTACACCAAGTGAACATGGCGCTGTGCATTAAACGCAAGGAGAGGAGGGGGGGAAAATCCAACATATTTAATTCATACACACGCTCACTATCTGTTATTAAATATAATAAATATTGGTTATAGAGAGGTGTCTTTTATAGGTCTTTAAATAAGCTCTCATCCCCATCACCCAGCGCATCGTTCAGCCCATAGAAGGGTCTCCGTTGTGTTCCAGTCATTGTACTGGCAGTGATTGCTCTTTCTGTTGATGAAAGAGGATCCCAGCTCGGGTCATTATGCATTTTAAAAGCGTGACAATTGAATATGTCTTCGTCGACTCTAATGTCCTGCGGATGATACAATAATCCCTGCAACCGACAAGGCACGATCGAAGTTCTTTTTTTTTTCTAAGTCTCTTCCAAGAGACCGTGCATTGACTAATATATTATTGCCTCTAGCAAATAATACGAAAGAAAAATACGAAAGTTTGCAGCGCCATTTCTAATATCAGCATCCTATTTATTCCATAATGTTTTAAACGTCCTCCCTTTTTTTGTTCTTCCCAAAGGGTTCAGTAAACAAAATACAATAATTTTCGAAAGCCATAACGCAAGCCATGGCTATAAATGTTCATCATGTCGTGGATTTATAGGCTATGATTAATATATACGAATAATGAGAAAATAATAATAATAATAAAGAAAATAATATAAGCGCGGCGATGGGGGATTTTATGTAGCCTATAGTGTTTATTTATTTATTTATTTA
>CM076971.1:55067170-55072170 GCA_039105355.1 Benthosema pterotum | reverse complement strand
TCTCTGATTAAAGGGGGATTCCACTTCATTGTCAACATTTGTCATATGGCCTTCTTAGAGGAATTGTGTGGAATTCTGTCGTGTTATCCCCATTCTCTGTTCCATATAAAGGAGGTATTGAAGAGGAAAAAAAATCTCCCACATTATATAATAACTTGAAAATTAGTGGATTCCTCCTTTTTTCCCCCTTTAATCCTCTTTTTTACTCGACTCCTTTCTCTCTTTAATAGTGCATCTATATTGCGCGAATACCTTTTTCTATATATGTCACACTCACATAATTAAAAGAAAAACAAGGTATAATTGTGCATAATAATGCCCGATGATAGATTGGATAAGGTTGCTTGGATAACATGATAATACTCCAGGCTGACAATAGGCCTAGTGATTCCACATATGATTTTGGCTTCAGCCCCACATATAGTGTAATCCTCATTTCAAAGCCGTTTAGACCAGATTGGTGCAGTGATTTCGTTTTGTCTGATGCCTCAAATAGACTCCACTTGTTTTCAGAAACGGAAATATGTGACTGACAGATTATATAGAAGAACTTTGATGTTCAATGCTTTTTTTTTTGCCAAAAACTTGGGGTCTTGGGACAAATGGGGGAAAACTATGGGTAAATACCGTTTAATTAATAACAACCATACAATTAGATTCCAAAACAGCCTACAATGCCTTCTAAATTAAATAAAGTTTATCCAACCACGAGTTAAATGTTTTTTGAAGGCCAGTAACATGACAGCTGTATGGACGGAGGAAGAAATACATCTTTAATTCATAATAATAATTAAAAAAAATCGAGCATGCAAATATAAAGTATAACCCATTTTATGGGCGGACACTCAAACACAAAACATAAATAAATACATAATTCTGCTTTTCCCACACACACACACACACACACACACCACACACACACACACACACACACAACTCACACACCACACAACACACACACACACACACACACACACACACACACACAAACACCATACGCCCCAGATTTAATAAGGCACCATCATCTCCGTGCGTGCAGGGACGTGCACACGTAGACATCAAAGGGGGTGCCTAAAGTCCCTGCCCCTTTTTTACCGGTCTGTAAAACAACTTTCCAGATAACTCAATGGAGCATTTGCTATAGGAAATATAATATAATATAGGAAATTAATTTGTATTTCCCTCGCCATATTATGGAGAGGGAAATGGACGCTTGTAGATCTGTAACTCTTGAGAGCGTTAAAATGTGGTGTCAATTTACACTCCCAAGAGTTAAATTATATTTAAACATCTGAAATACTTAATTTTCAAGTCTATACAATTAGAAAATGTTAGTAAATCCAGAATAATAATGGTGATTTTCACCAACATTTTGCAAGCTATAGGCCTATCTCCTAAATGGTGTGCAAAAACGTGAAAATACTTTGTTTTGGGTACGAGAAACTATAAAGTCAACATCAAATGGTGGTCCGTAGCTCAAATGCTGAATAAATAGTGGGGCCCTGGTGGTGTCAAAAAGATTGAAAACCCCTGTCTTAAAGGGGAATTCCACCCATTTTCAAACTTTTCCTCACATTTGTACCCTCTCAGGAAATTTTGTGAAGAGGTCTAACATGGTGAAATACATCTTGATGATGTCATCAAATTTATTAATCACATTATTATTATTATTATTTTAGACATCATTTTTTTAGGAAATACAAAATTGGGGGAACTTTTTTTTTAATCATGTCCACACAACATCTCTAAGGTCAAACCAGTTTAAAATGTTGAAAATGGGTGGAATTCCCCTTTAAGCCTTTCAGCCCCTGGGCTGCCCCTTGTAACACTCTGCGCACGCCTCCCTGATCATCTCTCCTCTCTCCTCTCCTCTCCTCTCCTCTCCTCTCCTCTTCCTCTCCTCTATCAACCTCTCCTCTCCTCTCCTTCTATCAACCTCTCCTCTCCTCTCCTCTCCTCTCCTCTCCTCTCCTCTCCTCTCCTCTCCTCTCCTCTCCTCTCCTCTCCTCTCCTCTCCTCTCCTCTCCTCTCCGCGCAGCGCCCCGGCCCGGTGGCGCACCGATGGTCTCCATGACAACGCAGATAACGGAGCATGCAGCGCTGTTTCCATATCGACACGGCAGTCTATTATAGCGCAGGATTAGCTCTGTCTCTCCCCGAAAAGGTCACGCACAAAGTCACCGCGCAGAGGGCTGCTGCTTTCACCTTGCGGACCCCCTCTCCTCTCCTCGCCTCGCCTCCCTTGTGTCTTTGCAGTTTATAGTAGAGAGACCAGTCACCAGACGCATTCATAATAAACAGGCATGATGACGCTGCTGCCCTGTGCCATTTCCATCATGCTGCCATTAGACTAATGGACTCGGACAATGGTTTGTATGCTTTGTGTGTATGTAATATGCGCGGCGCGTCTTTTCCGTCTAAAAATCTATGACTGAGGGCTTGCACGCACGCACGCGCGCCGCGCGCGCACACACACTCACACACACACACACACACAAAACATGCACTGTCAGGCAGCGACCCCTGGTGAGAAGGTAGTGGTATTGTCGTTAAGATGCAGGTTGGCTGGTGTGTGTGTGTTGTGTGTGTGTGTGTTGTGTGTGTGTGTGTGTGTGTGTGTGTGTGTGTGTGTGTGTGTGTGTGTGTGTGTGTGTGTGTGTGTGTGTGTGTGTGTGTGTGTGGTGTGTGTGTGTGCGAGAGAGAGAGAGAGAGAGACAGAGCGAGAGAGAGGAGTGTGAGAGAGAGGAGAGAGAGAGAGAGAGAGAGGGAGAGGAGAGGAAGAGACGAGAGAGAGGAGAGAGAGAGAGTGAGGGAGAGAGAGGAGAGAGAGAGAGAGAGAGCAAACAGCTGGAAAGTTCCAGCTGGGGATTTCCACAGTGGCTGGACAGGAAGTTAATGGGGGTCTGACAGGAAGTATGTGGTTTTGGAAGGCACCGAGTGTGGAGGAGAGAGAGAGAGAGAGAAGAGAGAGAGAGAGCGAGAGATGAGAGAGAGAGAGAGAGAGAGAGAGAGCTGAGAGAGAGAGAGAGAGAAGAGAGAGAGAGAGAGAGAGGGTGAGAGAGAGGAGAGAGGAGAGAGAGAGAGAGGAGAGAGAGAGGAGAGGAGACAGTGAGAGAGAAGAGAGAGAGACAGAGAGAGAGAGAGAGAGAAGAGAGAAGAGAGAGAGAGAGAGAGACAGAGAGAGAGAGAGGACTGAGAGAGAGAGAGAGACAGAGAGAGGAGAGAGAGGAGAGAGAGAGGAGAGAGGAGAAAGAGAGATGGGGAGAAGAGAGGAAGAGAGAGAGGAGAGAGAGAGAGAGGGGAGGAGAGAGAGAGAGAGGAGAGAGAGAGAGAACGAGGAGGCGAGAGCTGAGGGGAGAGAGATGAGAGAGACGAGAGAGGAGGGGAGTAGAGAGAGGAGAGGGAGGGAGGAGAGAGAGAGGGTGGAGTGAGCGAGAGAGAGGACAGAGAGGAGGAGATGAGGAGGAGAAGGAGAGAGAGACAGAGAGACAGAGAGACAGAGAGACGAGAGAGAGAGAGAGACAGAGAGAGAGAGAGAGAGAGGAGAGAGAGACATTTCCTGTTGGCACTCTCTCTCTCATACTTAGTTTGAGCCCTGTTCCGTCTACTGTATACAGTTGTCTCTCTCAGCACATGCGCCAGGAAGGCCTCTAAACAGATTGAACTGAACACAGTTCAACCTGCAAGAAATGAAAAAAAAACCTAAATCTCATCCTACTAATGGGAGAGGATTGGATTGGAACAGTATATAGGTATGGTTCCAATCCTCCAGTCCTGCTGGGGCTTCCTGTGAGCAGGGGCCGGATCTAGGCATGTATGGGCAGGGGGGGCAATGCCCCCCTAAATGCCCGGTCTGCCCCATGCACCAAACATGATGGCTTGCAAAACATCCCAAGATATTTCGAATTAAAGTGTTATAATTAAAATTATCTGACCACACTACTACTGCTACTGAATAACGTCAGCTGTGGCAGCACTAAACCAACAGCATTTCATCATTGAAACAGAAAACTCTCTGAGTCAGACTTTAGCTTCATGCATGCTGCGTGTCTGTTGCAACTTCAACAACAACGATGTTATTATTGATGCTTTACTTGACTAATGGGGGCGACTTCTCGATGAAGCCGCCCCCATACCATTTTCTCCTGCCCCACCAATTGGGGGAAATGTTACATCCGCCCCTGCCTGTGAGGTTATTATAGGTCTGTCTGACTCACGGCATGTCTCTGACCGTTGGCATGTCTGACTAAAACACATTGCAACCCCCGGATGAGAGAAGGTTCATGTATTTTAGAGTAAAGGCGGACACAGGATGCAGCACATTACTGTGCCGGAGCCTATAGACCCAGTCCTGGGCCAGGGGGGAGTATTTTGAGAGACTGTGTGGCCCTGCTAGTTCCCTCTAATATGGGACTGATCTTGGGTAGTTATATACTGCTAGGGAACGTACGGTGACAGTACGTTTTAACAGCCGGCGATGGGCAAACATCATCAGCCGACATCCATTATTTGTCTATGAGAGCCGCTGATTTGGGCGATAGCAGCAGAACGAGTGACGGTTGAAAAAGTGGGCGGGGCAACGTCAGCCGAAAAGATGAGAATTGCTGAGTTTTTCGGCCAAATTGGCCAAGCATCGCCGGGGATAGCCAATCAGAGTCAAGTGCTGCTTTTTTTCCCATCGTACCCGAACCATTCGACCAGGGAGGTACTGATGCAGATGTAAACTGAGAATAGGAAAGGCAAGAACTGCCTTTATCCTCCTCAAAAACATCTGGCGCTCTAGAGAGATAAATCAAAAACCAAAAATCAGAATATTCAACTCCAATGTAAAATCTGTCCTGCTTATGGATCAGAGACCTGGAGAATAACAAGGTGACAGTAAATTAAAGTGCAAATCTTCATCAACAAGTGTCTCAGAAGAATCCTGAAAATCCATTGGCCAGACAAGATCAGCAACAACAACTGTGGAGGGAAACCGACCAAGTCCCCGTAGCAGATGA
>CM076971.1:55013921-55066670 GCA_039105355.1 Benthosema pterotum | reverse complement strand
GGCGCCCCGGCTGGCCAGGGGGAGCAGTCTAGAGTCCAGGACTAAAGCATGTTTTTGTGAGGGTATCTACCCTAGGGGACACGGGGAGAACATGCAAACTCCACACAGAAAGGCCCTTCTCCAACCCCGCCTCGGGTGTGGGCACTGATGACGCGGAGGAGCAGACATGCCGCCAGCAGCAGCACCCCCTAGCGGGAATCGAACCCAGGACCTTCTAGCTGTGAGGCGACCGCACTAACCACTGTGCCACCGTGCCCCATGACCTCTCTCTCTCTCTCTCTCTCTCTCTCTCTCTCTCTTTCATGAGAGAGAGAGAGAGAGAGATGGGGTGGGGCAGTCCTTAGAGTTACAGTACGTTATAACGGCAGGTGATGGAAAAAAAAAAAACGTCGCCCGATATCAGCGACGCTGGCGGTCATTACCATAAATTTTCGCTTAGAATGGCATGCAAAATGAGTACCGCAAACGACGTGCTGTGGTGCACTGAAAAAAAAAAATAGCTGCCTGCTGTGTTTGCACACTGTTGTATAGTATGGGAGTTTTCCATCATTGGTCATAGTTTCGAACTCCTGTTGAGTGTGTGTGTAATTTGTGGTAAGTATGCATCTCTGATGTCTCATCAACCTCACTGTTGACACATAAAAACTGTTTCAACATCTGGTGGTATTGCTCCTAATGCTTTGGAAACGTTTTCCAGGCCGAGGATGTCTTGGTACAGTGGACAGTATGTCTTGGTACAGTGGACAGTATGTGTCTCTGATGTCTCGGTACAGTGGACAGTATGTGTCTCTGATGTATTGGTACAGTGGACAGTATGTGTCTCTGATGTCTTGGTACAGTGGGCAGTTTGTGTCTCTGATGTCTTGGTACAGTGGACAGTATGTGTCTCTGATGTCTTGGTACAGTGGACAGTATGTGTCTCTGATGTCTTGGTACAGTGGACAGTATGTGTCTCTGATGTCTTGGTACAGTGGACAGTATGTGTCTCTGATGTCTTGGTACAGTGGGCAGTTGTGTCTCTGATGTCTTGGTACAGTGGACAGTATGTGTCTCTGATGTCTTGGTACAGTGGACAGTATGTGTCTCTGATGTCTTGGTACAGTGGACAGTATGTGTCTCTGATGTCTTGGTACAGTGGACAGTATGTGTCTCTGATGTCTTGGTACAGTGGACAGTATGTGTCTTGGTACAGCAGACAGTATGTGTCTCTGATGTCTTGGTACAGTGGACAGAATGTGTCTCTGATGTCTTGGTACAGTGGGCAGTATGTGTCTCTGATGTCTTGGTACAGTGGGCAGTTTGTGTCTCTGATGTCTTGGTACAGTGGACAGTATGTGTCTCTGATGTCTTGGTACAGTGGGCAGTTTGTGTCTCTGATGTCTTGGTACAGTGGACAGTATGTGTCTCTGATGTCTTGGTACAGTGGGCAGTATGTGTCTCTGATGTCTTGGAACAATGGACAGTATGTGTCACTGATGTCTCGGTACAGTGGACAGTATGTGTCTCTGATGTCTTGGTACAGTGAACAGTATGTGTCTCTGATGTCTTGGTACAGTGGACAGTATGTGCCTCTGATGCCTTGGAACAATGGACAGTATGTGTCACTGATGTCTTGGTACAGAGGGCAGGTGGTTAGAAAGTCCAGCTGTTTCCACTACATTTCGTGTGCAGTGAGAATAGCAATTACTTCTATTGGATATGGACATGGGTCAAGTTGTCTGATCGGTGCTTTCATGATCTGAATGGAACGGTTCCAGTTGTCCTGGGATGATGCATGTCAGGATGGGCAGCACATGGAAGGAAGAAGCTGTCATTTTAACTGTGACATAACCTCATTGTGTGCCGTTCTGCTCTCTGCCAGCGCCGTATAAATTGGAGTTTGCAGCGCATGGTTTTGCGCAGTCCGTCGTGAGGCAAGGAGTAGATCATGAAATAATGACGTTTCCATAACCCGATTGTGTAAAGTGCTTTCCTCTGTCACGACACAAACTAGTGCAACACATGCACTACAGCGCTGTATGGTTGCATAATGAATGCTTATGTACAGTAGCCTAATACAGTGTTTATTTAGCCATTCAAAGGGAAATACCACACGTTTTCAACATTTTAATATGTCATTAATATACCTTAGAGATGTTGTGTCGACATCATAAAAAAGGTCCCCTCCATTCTGTGTGTCCTAGAAATGGAGGTCTGAAGAAAATCAACATGGTGAAACACAACTTGATGACATCATCAAGATGCATTTCACCATGGTAATGATTTTTCTTTTAGGGCCTTTTTTTCTGAGAGCGTACAAAATGGAACCAAATGGACCTGCTAGGGTTCATTGGGTTCCATTTGTACACCCTCAAGAGAGTTCTCAAGAGAGCCTCAAGAGTTAAAATATTCTACGCCACTAGAGAATGTAGAAAATGAATGGTCATTTTTGATCTGTATATGTATGACTGCTTTGTTTCCCAAATCCAGCCTAAATGGAATTGTGGACAAAAGCAAAGGAACTCTAAAATGTCCTCAAATGGTGGTCTGTGGCTCAAATGCTGAATAAATAGTGGGACTTTCCAGTTAGTTAATGCGGCCATTAGCGTGATTTATACACTTAACTCATTTACCGCGATCGCATCTTCTTTGTTTTCTCCCCATTGCCACGGCTCAAACCAGTGAGATCGGTAAAAAACCCTTATTTTGAAGCTCAGATCTCCTAAACAGGATGTGCTGTTTCTGTCATGCTGTTTCTGTTGTCTTGGCTGACCTCTCTTCTGACGATCTGAGCAAAAACATCCGGGTCACAAGTCAGGAAGAGCCGTCTAGCCCTAGCTCAGGGGTCAGCAACCCGCGGCTCAGGAGCCGCATGCGGCTCTCGAACACAGCCCTAGTGGCTCCCTGGCTGTAGCATTATTACATACACAATGGGGTGATCCGCCAACGTAATATAAACATTTCAGTCACTGACAGCACCAACACGCCATTAACATAGCGCTTGTTGGCCATGACACAAAAGCCCAGCACGTATCAGAGATCGAGCTTTAATCTGAACCCCCCAACAGTTTACTATATTAATATAGATTAGAGATGCTGTGTGGACATGATTAAAAAGTTCTCCCCATTCTGTGCCCTAGAAATGGTGGTCTGAAAAAACATCATTAATATGGTGAAACACAAATTAATGCATCATCAAGTTGTGTTAATGTTGTGTTAATGATCTTTTTTTTATGACCTTTTTTCTGAGAGCGTACAAATGGAACCAAATGGACCCACCAGGGTCCATTTGGTTCGCATTTGTACGCTCTCAGAAAAAAAAAAGGAAAATGGGTGGAATTCCCCTTTAAGGGCTTATTAGGCTTACATTTTCTGCGGCTCCAGAGAGATTTTAAATTTATTTTTTGGTCGAAAATGGCTCTTTGAATATCTTTGGTTGCCGACCCCTGCCCTAGCTGATTTACCCATGCGCTCACGACATTCAGGGGGCAAACCGGAGGAGAGCCATTTGAATGCATTGGATTTAATGTGTGAATGGGACAAAAAAAAAAGTTGTCACCAATTCTGTTCCAAATGAAAGTCAGCAACGGGATCATTATCAGACGATGCGCTCGGACTAATAGTTGGATTAAAGAATGAAATCTACATTTCGTCGTGATACGAGCCGGCGTCGTCGTAATCTAACAGGAAATCCACGAGCAGCTCGAGAACGCCGTCAAGAGAATTAACTTGGGACGCGTGCCGCTGCATTGTGGCACAGCACCGGAAAGCACATCTACTGGAAGTGTTATAAGTGGACAGGGGCGGATTGGCCATCTGGAGTACAGGGAGTTTTCCCGGTGGCCTGCGCCACATAGTGGCCTGGACATTTTTTTTTTTTTTTTTTTTTTGAAAAGTCCAGGGCGCCAGGCCATATTCCCGTTCACTCCTGTGCGCCAGGGCGCTGCCTCGCGCTGCTGGAGGCAGTGTTGCCAACTGCCAAGATCCAAAATGCACTAGTGGCACTTCCAAAATACACTAGAATGCGCTAGATGCTCGCCTGGAACATACAGATCAAAATGACCATTAATCTTCTCTCTAGTTGTGTAGACTAAGTTGGGCTAATTCACGTGATGAATATTTTAACTCTCAAAGAGTTACATCTGGTTAACCAGCTGCGCCACCCCCCCCCCCCCCCCCCCCCCCCCCCCGCCCCAGGTGGCCTGGCAAAGGCAAAATTGTCCCGGTGGGAAAATATGTGCCAATCCGCCCATGTAAGTGGACACCTGTCTGTGACACCTGTGGGCTATATACGGGCCGGCCAGGTGTGTGTGTGTGTGTGTGTGTGTGTGTGTGTGTGTGTGTGTGGTGTGTGTGTGTGTGTGTGTGTGTGTGTGTGTGTGTGTGTGTGTGTGTGTGTGTGCGTGTATGTGCGTGTGTGTGTGAGGCTGATGATGCTGGCAGGTTGATTTAGGAAGCGTCCCAAGTGGTGAGAGCTCTCCCCCCCTGGCTGATGGATGGAGGTCAGGGAGTGGGTAGGGGGGTGTGTGCTGGAGGCTTCCTTCCCTCATGCCCACCCACCCAGCGATGACTTTATTGGGGGTATATGGACAGAGGGGAGTGCTGCATCATGCTGCCTGCCACAGGCCGGTCCTCACCACCAAGCTCAACAGCTCGGATTCCACCAGTTTATAAGATTCACGATCCTGCCTCTCCTGGAATGTGGTCAAAACATGACCAGGAGGTTCCCAAAGTGGGGTCCGGGGACCCCTATAGGCCAGGGGGTTTTCAACCTTTTTGACTCCAGGTACCACCATTTATTCAGCATCTGAGCCAGGCAAGGACCACCATTTGATTACGTGTTCACACCAAAGACCTAAAATGAAAGAATGTTTTGTCAACAAAACAGTGTAGACTTCTTAATTAAGTGGTGCTACTTCAGATGATGAAGTCCATTTGGTTTCATGTTTACATTCTCGAGAGTTACATCTGGTTAACCAACTCTGGGGACCACCTGGAACCTTCTCACGGACCACTGGTGGTCCCCGGACCACCTGTTGAAAACCCCTGCTATAGGCGATACCTAAAATTAGAGATAGTTAGGAACCGTATGGACCCTGATGGGTTTGTGACTCTGAGAGTGCAGTGTTGGGACTGACGCCCTTATAAGTAACGGCCGTACGTAAAGAAACTCCTGGTAAAATATTCCCCATTCAATAACACTGTTATGGTCACTGTTATGGTTACTTTTCAATGGGAGAGTTAGTGTGTTAATAATGTAATAAACAAAATTAAGGAAAAAATCACACCCGTGTGAAAGAAAGTGCTGCGTGTGTGGTGGTCTTCACCAGCTGTGTGCGTGCTAAGCGGCACGATTCTCAAGATATCTGCGTGTCTGCATGCTAACCGGCACGTTTTTTGCTGCTCATTGCTGCTTGTTTCTCTGTTATTGCTAACCGCACGGTTTTTGCTTGTTTCTCTCTTATGTGGCAACTTGCTTGTTTCTCTCTTATGTGACAACATGCAGAGCAAACCGTGCCGTTAGCACGCAGACACGCAGATATGTTGAGGTCGTGCCGGTTAGCACGCACACAGCTGGTGAATCGTCTAAGGAAGTGCTTGCTACGCAGCACTTAAAAAATGTCTCCTCCTGCCTATATGCCATGTCACGTAAACTGACATGGTGGGCTGAATTGGAACACATTCGATATGAGAAAGAGAAAGCGGCTTAATGTCAGGGCAATGGGGCATAATATGCACAATGTCATCAAAATGATGATGATTGGTCAACATAAAATAACATAGGGTACTACCAGTATTATATCCAGAATGGATACAATATAGACTGGATTTTGGAATCCCTGCTGGAGTCTTTGTGTGTGTGTGTGTGTGTGTGTGTGTGTGTGTGTGTGTTGTGTGTGTGTGTGTGTGTGTGTGTGTGTGTGTGTGTGTGTGTGTGTGTGTGAGTTGTGTGTGTGAGTGTGTGTGTGTGTGTGTGTGTGTGTGTGTGTGTGTGTGTGTGTGTGGTGTGTGTGTGTGTGTGTGTGTGTGTGTGTGTGAGCACTGAAGTGTGCATGAGCGCCACGTGCATGCCTGTGCGATGCGTGTGTCAATTCCTGGTGCTCGCTGGTGCGTACACACACACCATGAGGAACGTGTTATAGTCCCCCCAAAACTCTCCCTCTCTCTCTCTCTCATCTCGATCTGGAGCCCCATAGTCGTCACGGATTGAGAAGTGACACTTCGCCGTTTGTGACTTAACTGTGACAGCTGCTAGGCAACGAGGGCCTCGCCGCGGCGCGTTGTGAAGAAAGAAAACATTTAAAAAAAAGAAAGAACCAGCGACCGGCATTAAGCAGGAACATTGGCCCGAGCAGCTTTATTACCGTCCGAGATTTACACACTTACTTTATTTCCCCGACTGTCACTCGTAAAACTAGAAGAGAGAGAGAGAGAGAGAGAGAGAGAGAGAGAGAGAGAGAGAGAGAGAGAGAGAGACTGGGAGAGGGAGGGGATGATGTACTGCTCTTATGAGCATCAAACAGGAAATCAGTCTGCTGTTTTTTGTCAACGGTGGAAAAACTATTGGAGTACAGTGTAGTGTCAGCACCATGAGCTGGACTCTACTATATAAAGGGCAGGGTGGGGGATTTCTTTCTCTTATCTCATTTTTTTTTTTTTTTAGCTTCAATCTGTCTCTCCCTGAACTGCCTCTCACTAAAAGCCACATCCTAGAAAGACAAAGACGTTTAAAACAGACAGAGACGTTTAAAACAATGTCTTTCTTGTCTGACACCTTATATGCAGTACAAAGTAGTAAAAGGGAAAACCCATGTGAGCCAGGGGAAATTCCACCCATTTTCAAGATTCTACTGTCATATAAATTAGATGTGTTGTGTGGACATGATGACATGAGGTCCCCCATTCCGTGTTTGCTAGGAATGGACGAAGAAATGGACGAAAAAAATGAGTAACATGGTGAAACACAACTTGATGACATCATCAAGTTGTGATGACATCATCATAGTTGTGATGACATCGTCAAGTTGTGATGACATCATCAAGTCACGTAGGAGTGATCACTTGCGAGATGGGGTGAATGCCAGCCTCAGAGTTTTGACATGTGAGAATCAGGCTGGTTAAAGACCAAGCAAGCTGCAGCATTTTGTATCAGTTGAGGGGACTTGCTGGTAGACCAGTAAGGAGGGAGTTACAGTAGTCCAGTTTTGATACAGCATGACTGTTGTCTCGATAAGGAGCTGGGCTGACACCATGGGCTATGAATGGTGAACTGCAGGATCGATTGACCAATGTAATTGACACCTGTAATAAGAATAATGGGTACAACAAAATGATAACTCTAACGCAGCCGGGTAGTAGTTGGATGACCATTGCTACCCGGCCTATAGGTGTACTTTCAACAGAACGACAGATGACTTTTGAGTTCAGTTTGTCCATCACATCAAAGAGAGAAACGCATCCATGTGCAGTAGGGATGTCAAACTCAAATCCACAGTGGGTCCAAAATAGAAAAATTGGTACAAGTCAAAGGGCCAGTTTCAAGGATTACAAGGTTTACAAGGATGACCCAAGGATGACCCAGGAAAACAGCAAAGATTCCCTTTAAAAAGTCAATTCAGTATCTACTGTACAGTCCTCACCAAGCACTTCATCTATTTATTATCATGGTGCGCGCAAAATACCAGAGAGCCAGTTCTAATAGTAATTATAATCCCACAGGCTGAAGATAATTCATCCAGGGGCCTGATTTGGCCCTCAGGCCTTGATTTTGACATATACAGTGGTAAGCACTTGAGATTGTTACTGTTAACACTTGGCTGCTGATGGGGCACCGTGGTGGTACCACTGCCCTGGAATGGTAACGCTTTTCACGCTTCATTTAAAAAGGTGCCAATGGTTGATTAACAATGGTATAAAAGTACGCCTGTTTATTAGGAACCGCTAACCAAGTAGTAGGACATGTAAATGTGTTTTTAACCTGTTAATCTCCTGGTGACAGCATGGAACTTTCTGGTACCACATTCCTGCGGTTACCATTTCATTGCCATGGTGGTACCACTGCTGACAATCTCAAGTGCGTACCACTGTATGATGTACAGTATATGTAGTTTTTAGTTTTACACAGTCCTGTTCTGTATGTTTTTCTTTTTTCTGTTTTTTTTTTAATCTGGGTGATGTTTTTTTCTTTCGGGAAAAAAAGAATCACGACGACTTGATGATGTATTTACAGAAGTGTCCCGAGGAGTGATTCTGAGAACGGAGATAAGATAAAACCGATGGAGGAGTTCAATGGGGCGTTCTGAGATATCAGAAAACGAACCCACCGATAGACAGAGAGATAGAAAGAGAGAGAGATAGAGCGAGATACAGCATGTGCGCAGGTATGTGCGAGGTACAGTCAGATTTCAAGGAGATGCAGTTGGCAGGTTCCGCCGCTGCATGCATGCGTTGTACAAAGATCTCTGCCACTTTTAGATGAAACGATATCTTATTTGTGCCAGAAGGGTAGTACTACTTGCGAGGGCTCTAACGCGCAGGACTCACGTTTTGAGCAGCTCTCGGGCATGTGTGTATCAGGGGCGGATGTAACATGTCCCATTTGGGGGTGGGGGGGGGCATGTTCGAGGGGCATGAGAATTTTTCGGTTACAGGACTTTTATTAGTCAAGTAAAGCATCAATAATAACGTCAGTTGTTGTTGAAGTTGCAACAGACACGCAGCATGCATAAAGCTAAAGGTCTGACTCAGAGAGTTTTCTGTTTTCAATGATGAAATGCTGTTGGTTTAGTGGTGACACAGTAGTAGTTAGTAGTAGCAGTAGTAGTAGTAGTAGTAGCAGTAGTAGTGTTTCAAATCATTTTAATTATAAGCACTTTAATTTGAAATATCTTGGGTTGTTTTGCATGGCATCGTGTTTGGTGGGGCAGTCTGGGCATTTAGGGGGCATTGCCCCCCATGCCCATGCCTAGATCCGCCCCTGGCACTGTGTATATAGGTTTTTAGCCTCGGTTGGCACTAGCGTACAACATGATGTGTATCCCCGCCACTACCCCCACACGCGCGCCTCGGACTTGCATTGTAAGATCACATTGATCTGGCCTGACAAGGCGTTGAGGCTTATCCCCGCGGCGCGGGCTTAGGGCTTGACGCCGCCACCGGCTGAGCGCGTTGGGGGATAGAGGAAGGATAGCAGCGGAGGATAGGATAGGATAAGATGGGGCTGAGGCGGAGAAGATCCTCTGCATTAAAGAGATGCGAGGAATCTAAAAGTGTAAAATCGGCCTCTTTTTTTTCCACCGCGATCAGTTGGGATTTGCCGCGTGGCAGTTCGGCAAAACGCCGTCCTAACCGCCTGCCTGCCTGCCTGGCCTGGCCGGGGCGGGAGTTTTCTTCTTCTTCTTACTTCTCCTTCTCCTCGCCCCTGACAGGGTAATCGCCCGGGAGGGCTTAGCGCCGCAGGGAGAACAATACCTCCCACTTCCTTCTCATCTCATCGCGACGGATGATCTGCACAAAAAAAGTACATACACACACATGCGCGCGCGTGTGTCTTCATCCGCATCGACCGCCTGCATCTGGGGGAAGACAGCCGACGGACGACGGCCGTGACAGCCCCCCCCCGGCGCCTCCATGCATGAGGAAACCTCGAAGAAGTTGCTGCTAGCGCTAGCAGAAACGTTGTTTGTTTTGTTTGTTGATGATGATTGCTTTTATAGGAATTTACGACCCGCGTCTTTTAACGCGCTTATCGCTTGTTAACAGCGCAGGCGTACGTGGCTCCAGCGACGTGGCATGCTTCTGGCCGACGCCAGAGCTGCGAATAGTTGTATCTACTAGTTATGCGGCTGCTTGTCTCCCGGAAAACATCCAGACCAGATCGTTTGCAGTTTCCAAAATGGTTCGAGAAATGACAGCATTACTGTGGTGCAGCTTTTCGTGTTCGGCATACAGACCGAGGAACAGTTACTCAAATATACAGTATATATCTAAACTGGCCCACATAAGGAAAATAACTTTGGGAATTATTTTCTCCACATTGATAATACCAATTGGTATTGCAGATTCTGAAGATATTGGGACGTCAACAACATAACCAAAGTCAACAAAGTTACTCCTGTGGTGGCGTGGCACACACACCTGTGACTGTCACACACCTGCCAGCACTTGAAATTCTAAACAACGAATGAATGCCGACAGAACAACTCCATTTCATTTTGGCACATTTTTCTAGAGCCCAAACACACGTTTAAGGAGTTACCCATTCCAGGAATGTCCGATTTCTACAAGCCATACAAGCCATATTCCTGATAAAAATGATATTTTTAATTTCCTGAAACAGATCTGCATTTACATTTACATGAACATGTATGTGTGTAGCTGTACCTGACCACACACATATATGTACTATATACGGCGTGTCGGTATCAAAGCTGTAGGCGAGATCGAGGAGGGGGGTCAGCAGCATTAATCTGGCTCAGGTTTTTTAGCATCCGGAATGATCCCCGAGCTCCTGCATGATGTTCCGCATTAATAAAGCACCCCTAAATAAAGCCGTATCTGTGACACATGCAAATGAAGCGATGCAAGGAAGAGGCAGGCGAAGAGATCAAAAGATGAGAGTGGAGGGGGGAGGTGGTGGTGGTGGTGGGGGGGGCTGCTATTACAGTAATCTACCTCAGTTATGAGATGAGAGGCTTTTTTTTTTATCTGGCTCCCGAAATTAACTGGCTGATCCACAGCGCGGTCGGTTGGTTGGTCGGTCCTTCCGTCCTTCCGTCCGTCCGTCCGTCCATCAGCCTGAGGGATCAGAGAGTGTCAGGTGTTGTTGGCGCAGTTAATAGTGCCACGCAAAATGTGGTTAAAGGGGAAGTCCACCCATTTTCAACATTCTAATATGTCATTAGTATAACCTAGGTCAGGGGTGGCCAACCAGTCATAGACTAAGAGCCACGTTTTTCACTGTGTTATTGCAAAGAGCCACATCAAACGGTCACAACGGTTATAAAAACGTTGCGATGGCCGTCATGGTCACAAATAGATTTCCCCTCTCCTGCCATAAGACATGTGTGTGCAAGTGCGCAATGCAAAGACACACTATTAAAACATATAGACATGTATTTAGAAACAGGGTTTACAATCCAAAAAAGTATATGACAAGTCAAAAAACATACACCTACACCTCCACGGTGGACTAGGAATCAGTCCGTGGTCGAGTGGTTAGGCACCACTGTATAGGGAATGAATGACTGCGCCATGCCGAGCGTTTTTGACGGTTTCATGTGGAAGCCCCTTAAGAGCCACATGTAACCAGCTGAAGAGCCACATGTGGCTCGCGAGCCACGGGTTGGCCACCCCTGACCTAGGTGCTGGGTGGACATGATTAAAAAGTTCCCCATTCTGTGTTTCCTAGAAATGGAGGTCTGAAGAAAACTACTAACATGGTGAAACATCTTGATGACATCATCAAGATGTATTTTCACCATGTTAATGGATTTCTTTAGGCGCCTCTTTTTTCTGAGAGCGTACAAATGGAACCAAATGAACCCGTTAGGGTTCATTTGGTTCCATTTGTACACTCCCTGAGAAAATGTTGAAAATGGGTGGAATTCCCCTTTAACCGCCTTTCGTGCCAAACGTGAGGATTCCGTATGTGTCTATGCCACGGCTTTCACGGTTGAAACCCTTATTTTGAAGTGCCAGATCTCCGAAAACCGGATGCATGATGACTGATGACGTCATCATGCATCATTCGGGCGTCTTCATCATTCTTGCCCTCTAAACCTCTGTGCAAGTAACATCCGGGTCACGAGTCCTGGATGTACCTACCACTCCGTCCCTTTGGAAATAGCTGATTTGCCGAGAACAAGGACATTGAGGGGGCAGAATCTGGAGACAATGCCATTCGAATGCATTGGATAGAAAGGGTGCCAGGGCAAATTGTTTTCAACTTTTTTTTCCCCCAAATGAAATGCAGTAAAACGACGATCAGGCAAATGATACGTTCTAAAAGATCGATTAAAGAATGTAACCAATCAATTGCCGTGTTCTTTGAGTTTTGCGCAGGGGGACGGGAAGGTATAGATGTGGGGCGGCGCTGAGTGTATTAAAAAGTGTAATACATAAAAAATAAAACGGGTGGTTTGGCTTTATCAGCTCCCAGAGTTATACAGTATATGGCAGAGTGAACTCTTCTTTTTTTTTTATAAGACATCTTTCCATCTACAACATTGCATAAATGTCCGTGCTGTCTGTCTGTCTGTCTGTCTGTCTGTCTGTCTGTCTGTCTATCTGTCTGCGTGAGCAGGCAGGTGTCCCAAAAGAAACCAACAACACGTAGGAGGAGGAAAGAAGAATTAAAGCGAACCGAGCTATGAAATTGGTGGAATAAATGTGCAGGAGGAACGGCAGAGAAAGATAGGCTACATACAAATGATTCAGGAGGGGGGGGGGTATAAAGTATAAAGTATCACTGACTGGACTGTGCACAAGGATTTTCTACTTTTTCTTTTATAGCGTTGTACTACAGCATATTATACAGGTTTCTTCCACAGTATCTCTAGCCTCCATCTCTCTCTCCGTTTGAGGCTTTGTGGTCGGGACTGGCTGCGTGGAGTAACCTGATATCTCTCTCTCTCTCTCTCTCTCTCTCTCTCTCTCTCTCTCTCTCTCTCTCTCTCTCTCTCTCTCTCTCTCCCTCTCTCCCTCTCTCACACACACACACACACCATGTCCAGGTGCCGGGCTTCACCGACCGTCTGAATCTGTTAAGTACAGTCTCACTCCTCTCCTCCTCTCTCTTGTGATAAGAAACAGAACTCCCAATTTTCTACCACACACACACACACACACACACACACACACACACACACACACACACACACACACACACACACACACACACACACACACACACACACACCCTCTCCCTGTCCCTTTCTCTTCTCACATAACCCAGCCATTACTTTGCATCACTGAGGTTTATTTCCCCCCTCCGATAAGGAGTCATTCTCTCCTCTTAAACGCACAGGGAGGTACGGAGAGAGAGTTTCCTTCAAAGCGGCCATTTTTACAGCACGGCACGGAGGTCCTAATGTTGCGTTTAGCAGCGTGTTGTCATGTTGTTGCTCACATCAGCCACGCGGCCAGTGTTGCCAACTGCCAAAATCCAAAATGCACTATTATAGTGGCACTTCCAAAATGCACTAGAATGTATGCGCTAGAGCGGTGGGTTTTCAACCGTTTTCATACCCACTGTTTATTCTGCATTTTAGCCACGGAGGAGGAGCACCGTTTAATGTTGAGTCTACCCTGCAAGCAAGCCGGAACGGGGCGGTTCGGGCTAGGTATGGGCAGTGAGGGCTATGGCAAGCCATCACCAAAACTGTACAGGCCCAGTGCATGCTAGCCCAATGGTTGCCCACCATGTGGTCTCACTTTGGGCTTGCCTTGTTCAGCCCACACTTGCGGGCTGCCAACAGCAATCCCGTACTGGGCCACTGTGGGTCAACCCGCTCAGGCCCGTTGCAGATTTGCATCTTCAGGCCCCATGCTTTTTTACTGAGGACAGCCCTATACAATTCGCAGCTTCATTTCATCCATTATTCAGATCATCAGCTATCCCAGCTGTTTCCCAAACACTGGGTCAGGACCCATTTGTGGGTCACAGAGAGATTTTTATGGGTCCCTTGATTAATTATAGCAATTTTTATGGGTCCCTTGAATAATTATATCAAAACATTTTCAAAAAGAACTCCCAAAAACGCAAGTAAATCCACAAATTAAAAACAAAATTCAATTATTTTTTCCAGTAATTTCATGAAATCAAAGAAAAATCAACAAAACTTCATGAATTAGAAAACTTAAGAAGTAGTGAAAATAGACGATCTACAAGCTCACAACGCGACGCAAAGCGGCGCGTTGTGAGCTTGTAGATCGTCTGTGCCATTCCCACATCATGAACATTAGTGAGGACCAATTATATGACTATTGAAAATTGGTGAAGTCGTCCTTTAATGCATGTCAAACTGGGTAGTCCTTGATAATAAATCTGTCAAGAACGTGTCTTATATGGGTCCCTGCCTATCAAATGATGGTCCATGGGGATATATATATATATATATATATATATATATATATATATATATATATATATATATATATATATATATATATATATATATATAATATATATATATATACACATACACACACACACACACACACACACGGATAGATTGCAAAGCTTCAAAGCCCGCCTTTGAAGCAAAACGCCAAGCGATTGGCTGTATGCAAATCAGCTATCGGCTGTACTGACCAATCACCGTCCTCCTTCTACTCAGCAGCAGCAGCTTCACAGAGACAGGCACGAGGCACCATTATACGCGGAGAATTTAAATTGTGTTTTATGTCGGCAGTTAGCTCGGTGGACGACTGGATTCACGGTCCGTGTTTAGCTGATAGTATGGGAACTAAGCGAGCTGCGTCGCCGCTTGTTTTATTTAAATAAACTTGGATACATAACCTGCAGTTTTGGTCGGTAGACCTACGTGCTGGTGGAGCACGAATGGACGGACGAACTCAAAACACCTGGAATATGGCGACAGCAGTTGTTAAACAACAGAGGAACTCATACAAAAATTGGTCACGGAATGGGAATTCACGTCTGAGAAGAAGAGGCAATTGGTAAGTATATTTAAGTATATATTTTATGTTACTAGGTTATTGTACTAACTTACACATACAGTAAGCAGGGAGAAGGGATGGCCAAATGGCGGATTCGCGCCAAACTTTCTATTCTTTTTAGGGTATTTTTGCTACTGTGGGTTGTTTCTGGCTGTTGCCTGCGTTAGCATTCATTTATAATATTTAGAGCGTCATTTCGCCATTCTTTATTTCGACGTTCCACACACAGTAGCCCTGATACATGACGGTCGGCGGTATACATCATGTATCAGGGCTACACACACAGCTAAGCCTGCCGCCTCATCCCATGTTTCTCCTCTCCTCTCCATTCTAAACCCCTTCCTCCCGTCTCCGGTTTGTGGTACTACTTTGCTCTGATATGTTGTGTGGATGAAGCATATTATGCTCGAACATTCGATGGGTTGATGCTAGACCAGCTAGATTCGTAATAGAAGGTTCGACTGCTATTAGTGCCGATAGAGTTGGCGTTAAGGAGTGCAGTAGTCCCCCGCAATGCGAGGGACTTATTGGGGTTAGTGTCAGAGTTGCGACATTGAGGGGGCAGAAACTGTGCGCTCGAGCGCTGTTCAATCATGCAGCCTGAATAGCGCCAAACTGGAGTTGGAAATACATTGTTTTAACGAGGGCGGCACAAATAAGAGCTGTTTTAGGTCATGTTTGCAACTGTTTGAAAGGAGGTTTTTGTACAGTAACAACTAAAGTCTCTAATGTTTATGTTGCAGGCCGCCTCTTACTACTACAAAAAACGACCCAAAATACAGATGAAAGATCATTTTGTCCCCATTCTCAATAGAAGTCTATGTAGAATAGCCTCCATTGGACTGACCCCATGAAGTGAATGGAGTTGCCACTCCGTCTATAGTAAGGCTCTGTGTTAACTAGCCTGTATAAACAAGACACGTCCGTGGCTGTTAGAATGATCGTGGGGCACAGTGCTGTTTTTAATGTTAATTATGCCAAGGACCCCCATTTTGACATACATTAGTCTATGGACCCCCAGTAATATTAATGGGGGTATATTAATCGGTGCCTGATTACTATGTACAATGTTCATTCGAGACTGTAGTTGTAGTAGCTCAGGGGGGTTCAACAGGTGGTTCGGGGACCTCCAGTGGTCCTTGAGAGGATTCCAGGTGGTCCCAGGCTAACCCTAACCCTAAATGATGGAAAGTTGGTTAACCATATGTAAGTGTGTAAAAATGAAACAAATAGACCATTGCATGTCCATTTGGTTTCATGTTTACACTCTTAGAGTTAAAATATGATCTGTTTGACTATTTTGTTTCCCAAATCCAGGCTGGAATTATGGACAAAAGCAAAAAAATAATTCTTTAGTTTTGGGTCTGTGTAAAATGTCATCAAATGGTGGTCTGTGGCTCAAATTCTGAATAAATAGTGGGCCCTAGGATCAAAGAGGTCCTTATTCTAGTGGTGTTTCCATTAAGGCCCTGTACAATCACTTCACATAAATGATGTGAAGAAAAAAATAATTTCATTGTATGAAAGTAAAACGCATGGAATTTTGCTATTGTTTCTGGCCTTGTGTATATATATTTCTGAGCTTGTATATCTATATATTTTAAACATATAACCAAGCATAAAAATAACCTTCTGATAATGACAAATGAGGGCCAATACTGATGCTTTTCTGTTACTGATACAGTATTGCCAATATCTATCTGAACCGATATAACAAAAAAATGGCCAATCCAATACTTTTTTCCGTACCGATACAGTATCGGGACATCCCTATGCATAATTATAACCAATAATCATCCCCATAAAGTGTTTGTTCAGTAACATAACTTTGTGTTGCCAATTTCATCCAATCAGGGACTCAATTAATCAACTTAACTTGTATGTTAGGTTTCAGTTGTGTCTGTTCATTTCATTGTCATCACTTTCTTGTTTATCCTACTTGCATAATCCAAAAGTAGCTGAAGAGACTGCGAGACACTATAGAATATAAAACTATTACTACTTAAAATCATTTGTTTGTTTCATTGCAGTGCTGAACCACCCCATGGAAGACTCCAAGCACTCTCTGTTTGTCCCTCTTTTCCACATGACGTCCAGATGCTGCTCGATGCCAGGGACCCACGTCTCAGAGCCGAGAACACGACACAAAATTACCAGAGTGCTTTATGAAAAACTGATGTCACACAACATGTAAGAATCAACTGTTAACCATTACTATAACTTTAGAACTTATTACATTCATAGATTCTTGGCTGATCTTTTTAGAAACGTTTTAGAAAGAGTTTGGGTTATTTCCTTTTTTACTAGGTATCGCACCAATCAGGAGTACGTTCAGGTCAGTCATCGTCAAATACCCCCACCTTAGTGATGGAGCGGAGAATGGCTATGTTTTTTTCTTTTCAATCTTCAGTGATATATCTTTGCACTGGGTGTTGATGCTTAAGCCTTGTTTCCTGTCCTACGACTATTAATACTAAAATGTGTTTAATGTTATCTAGCAAAACTGGCACGAATCGTTGAAAAGGAAGTTCAAAGCTGAACGTTCCCCACTGCTCAGCGTCAACGAGGTCTAGAAGATGAAAGAGTATGGTCACAAGAATCAGCACCAGCCTCCCTCTACACCTAGTCTGCATAGACAGCCTGCTAATCAAGGATGCGTAAGTCAGTTGCTGTATGTATGTAGGATGGGTATTTAAATTAAAAAATCCTGTTGTATCTTGTATGGTTAAGACGTCAATACAGCATGGAATTGTGAATAAAATGTTATCCAGCGATAACAAAATCGATTCACATACACTGTACAACTTATGCACATCTGTCTATGATTTTGCCACAGGAAATGCCAGTTGTAGGAGAGGATGCCACTTCTATGAAGGCCTACATTGCTGTTCTGAAAACTCATCCACATCTCCCAACTGTGAAAGATCTCATGGTGCGATCCTACTCCTGGAGACGGCGTGAAATCATGGATGGGATGCCTGTGGAGGATATACTGCAAAGATATCCCTTTCTAAGAGCACCTAGTGGAGTAAGTATACTGCACAGGTGTATGTTGTTAATGACCTTATAGGAGTTCATTAACCTTATTTGGTAAAAAAAAAAATCATGTTGTGATGCACGTCACAGTGTATCACAGCAACACAATGTGAGCTTGTAGATCTGCTCTTTTCTGCATTTTTCCCCTCTCCCCATCACAAAACGTTTAGATTAGTGCCTATGTAATATCTCAAACTGATATGATTTAAATTGAGGTCAGTGGTATAGCAACAAAACAATACCTCATGTAACTCATGCATGGGAACCTCCTAGGTGTCCTAGACCCGCTCATAAAATTCAAGATTATTGTGAGATTGACTACAGTATATTATTAGTTGGCAGATTCGGAATGCTAATCACACTTCTGTTTTCTACAGTTTGCTGATGAGGTTGACCAAATCCATCCAGCCACAAGCAGTCGGGCAGATCGCTTCAGAGGGCTTTGCTGACATTTTGGCAGACGTTCTAAAACATGCAGGAAAATCCCATGCTGAAATCTTCAATGCCGCAAGACGGGACACCTTGGCTGATGATCTACCAGGTACTGATAGCATTAACAACATTGTACACTTGAATTTTTTTTCTGAGGGCGTACAAATGGAACCAAATGGACCCCTTAGAGTCCATTTGAAAAATCGTCAGATATCGACCTTAGGGCTGGACTACATTGTGATGGGAGAGGTGAGCATCTGTATTGTCCTACATGGTAGTGCACTTGTTGCTTTTCATGTCTATCACCATGTAAACCGCTTAGAGCACCCGTACTTCTTGACACACACTTTCATAACTGGAAGTTGCCTGGAAGTTACTTTAGCCAAGAAATCCTGGGAGCTGGGAGAGAGATGAAACCCAGACTTCAGCACTGTCAGTATAAATTGATGTTTAAATGATGTGGTTTGTTTACACATTATCTTTTGGTATTAATATATTGGATTCACCACTTGAACCTTACTTAGACCAAATTTGTTTGCAGAAATGGTAGATATACAATATAGCAGCACCCATTCTTTCTACCAGCTGCTTGAAAGGCAAGCTGGGCAGCCAAACGATTGGCTGCCTCGTCTCTAGGCAACCAAACACAATGCCACAAGCCAACCTCTTAGCCATGGAATGTTATGCTGATTGGCTGCATTGTCTTTTATTGACATGGTTCGTTCCTACCCAAACGACTGTGCTGAAACTGAAACAGAGGCAGTTATAGCTTACAGTATGTAGGTAATGGAAGGTTTTACCCCAAAATGTCAAATGCCCTACCTGCCGTTTTGGTAGTAGACTAGACTCTATAAGCCAAGGTTGTCTATAACCTTGTGATTGAGAACGTCTTATTGCTCAATGCTACTAGCTCTTGATGATGTGTCTGGAATTACTCTCTCTCTGGTTCTCAATCCTCAGGGTATGCCTTTTATGCTTGGTGACATCACTGTGGCATCACACTGTTATCCGTTGTCGTGGCATGACTGTCACATATTAAACTATGACAATTTCATGTTGCAGGACACTGCAGGAGATACGGGAGTGGCTCACAGTTGCAATCACTGTGTGTACTTCTATGACCAGTTCCAGCTCAGACATCGCCGTTGTTCTGGAGGGAGTAGAAGTGATCAAAGGCCTTGGGACAATAGCTAGGGCCTGCTGTGTCCTCATCGGCTTATGCTATACACTCAACTCAGTTACCTGAAGGAGTTAAGGTACACGTTCAGATTTAACCATAAACTCTTGGAGTTGGATTCTGGCAAGCTAACCCGAAAGGTCCTGAATCTCAAGATGAAGCTATGGATACAGCCTAAGTCCTGGCAATTTTTCCAAGGCAGTCTGTCGTTTTGCTTTCTTTTTTCTTTTCCTGCCTTCATTGATGGGTTGAAAGTAGACTGACAGAGGGGAGACACTGGTAAGACACGTGGCATCCCCATCTGGATTGGGAGTCAAACCTGCAGCACTGTCAGGCTGTTTGAGCCGGATGATAAAAGACATGCAAAGTGCTGATCCTCCCCCAAAGTTGACAAGTCAGTTGTATCTCCATTTGCACTTCGATACTGCTTGCACTTGGATATAAATGCTGCTTTATATTTCATAGACGTACAGTGTCAACTTAAAATGGTGAATTATGCTTTTACTTGTCAAAATGGTTAAATCATTTAAATATTCATATTTCATATACATAGTGTTGAGGTAAAATGGTGAATTTTGCTTATCCAAATGGATAAAAGTTTACATGTTGCAATGTTTTATTGTTAAATGTATATTTAGGGCTCCATTTTTGTTACCGCTAAACCCCTTATCCCTTAACTTCTTTGCCTTTTTAAACTATTAAAAAAACATTTTTCAATAGTTAATGGCCAGTCTACAAGCTCACAATGTGTCAATAGATTGGCACGTTGAACTGTCCCCAAAAGTTTTTCAAAATAGTAAAAAAAGAAAAAAAGATGGGTTTAGATGGTAACGAAATTTGAGCCCTTTGTGTCTCAGTTCTTGGCAACTCAGGTTTTTTTTTATATACCATGGTAATCAGACCATGGTCTATGGATTGTCACTTTCTATCTTTTTGTCTGTTAAAGAACCACTTCAAAGTGGTTGCTAATAACAAAATAGTTGTTGGTTTTCCTATAGTTGGTTTTCCAACCGTTTATGGCTGTTGCCTACCTTTGTCATTTGAATCCCCAGAAATTCAGAGGTAATAAACCATGTGAAATTGTGCTGGTGTTTCCTGTTGTTTGAAAGCCATAATTGTTTCTTGGTCAATTTTACTTATCTTAAGGGTAACAAAACAGATTTTTTAGTGGTTTAACTTCAATTGTATTACTACTATTCATAAAAAAATTAGTGTACTTTTTATGTATTGGCTCAATATTGTTTAGATATTAGTTATTAGATTTTAATTATTTTTTTATTTAATATTTTTCAGGTCGTACAAATAAACTATATACTGTATTTGAGCACAATGCAATAATTAAGTGATTTATTGTTAGATTTGAAACGGCAAGTTGTGTACAAGGATAACTTGAAGCTGTTAGTTATAATAATGCAGAAATGTATGTTTGTTCAACTAAGAAAGGAAAGTTATATTACATTGATTAAGTAAAATAATGCTTTGATCTAACTCAACGTATTAAGGTGAAACAACAGGTTATTACAAGTTCAATCAATTTGATAACTTGCAATACAAATTTGAGAAGACTAGAATATTGTAGTTGTGTCAACTTAACCCATTTAGGCCTGACCTAAGGTTTCTGAAAAACTTGAAATATTTATATATCAGCATAAAAAAAAAGTTAATTGTGGAATACTGTACATACTGTACAGATCCAAATATGGATTCCCGGCCTGAATGGGTTTTAATCAACTTGAATATCCGAGTTGAAACAAAGTGAACAGTGAGGTTTTCTTAACTGTAGTTGACAAGTTTAGTCAATTTTGATAACTTACAAAACAAGGTTGAGTCAACTAGAGTACTGTAGTTGTGTCAACTTTATCAACTTGAATATCCGAGTTGAAACAAAGTGAACAGTGAGGTTGTCTTAACCTGGATATCCTTCGCAGCAGCAGAACCCGCATTTTTTTCACAGTACAGATCATGGTTATGCAGTGACAACTTGCATTTTAATTGGTGTACTTCAATTTTTAGTTCAGTCAGTTGGTGTAAACAGATTTAATGATGCAATTCGTGGCTCATTTGTAGTTCTTTAGCGGCCATATTGAGGACCAACACAGGCACCCATGTATAGGAAATTAACTGATAAACCACTGTGGGCATAGTGAGGGCCTAGTTTGGGCAGTTAATGGGGCTTTCTGAGGGCGAAGTGAGGTCTGCCCATTCGGGGCCCCGTGTGGCCCTGTGCTGGGCCAGTGTGGGTTGTTAGGGCCAAGTTTGGGCAGCCCCTGCGGGGCAACAGTTAGGGCCCAGTGCTTTGCCAATGAGCACGACCCCTATGGGCCCTGTACGGGAAGCCCAAAGGGGGCCCAAAGACCAGCCCGAAATGGCCCCTTGATGGCCCGTTCCGGCTTGCTTGCAGGGTTAGTCTCTCGGACTAATTCAGGAGAACTGACGAAATGTTGGTCCAAATAGCAATTCTTCTATTTTCTAAATGTGTAGATTCTTGAAAATCTGGTAATTCGGGTGTTTATAATTAAACTCTTAAAGGTAGGGGAAGTGATTTCACTTTTGTCAGATATCACCCAAAAAATATATTTTTTCTGTTAAAATGCTCTATTATAAGGTGTGGAAACCACATATGGAGTTTTCCCCTCCCCCACGTTAGCAGAGGAGCTAATAAAAGTTCCCCAGGTCACCACAATTCTCCTCCAATCAGGAGAGAGCAGCAGGTTCACATAGTGTAGCTACTTTTGGGGGCCCCTAGTGCACCAGGCTGGTACTACACCATAGATCTGTAACTCTTAAGAGCGTAAAATGAAACCAAACGGACCCGTATGGATCCGTTTGGTTTCATTTTACGCTCTTAAGAGTTACAGATCTATAAGGGTCCATTTGGTAACCAATGGTCCTTTCTAGGAAGGAAGGAGGACTCTATCATAGGAGGAAAAAATGGTGAAAACAAGGGTTTTATCTCTGGCGGCTCTCAACCAATTTCGCCCCAACTCACCTGCCAAAAAGCACTAGATTTTCCGACAGGAGTTTTTCACTAATTTTGGCGCTAGGGGGGTCTGAAAAAGACCCCCCCTAGCGCCAAAGAAGTTGGCAACACTGCTGTCCACAGCCGTCCTGTGAGTCACAGGAGTGGGTATTAGGTATTTTATCATGAACATTATGGAGGACCAATTACTGTATATGAAGGCAGGTCGACAAGGGGTGAATTCACCCCTTGTCGACCTGCCTTCATATACAGTAATTGGTCCTTGTTTTTGTCACTTAAAGGACCACTTAAGTGGTGCTTTAAGTGACAAAAACAAGAGACACTAATTCACACACACACACACACACACACACACACACACACACACGCACACGCACACACACACAGGCAGGCAGACAGCAGCATGGCCAAGGGGTGTGACCTTTGCTCCGGAGGAGCCACTAATACTCTCAAATTACTGCACCCGACAAACTTGGAAACATCAATTGGCGTGACTGCTCAACAATACTGACATCTGCCTAAGAGAAACATCCAATTAGCGCCGCAAATGGTCCTCAAGGGGTCTGTGTGTGTGTGTGTGCGTGTGTGTGCGTGTGTGTGTGTGAGAGAGAGAGAGACAATATACGTTGTTACAACTGCACTGGTACTTCTTTGCAGTGGGTTACGGAGGCAACAACATGTGGGTTGCAGCTCCAAAATATGTGCCAAAATCAAATGTTGTTCTGTGTCACTCTTGTTTTGACCTTTGCTGCTTTGAAAATGCTGGCAGGCGTGTGTCACTGTATCACAGGTGTGTGCCACTCAGTCACAGGTGTGTGCCAAGCAGTTAAAGGGGTACTTCACTTTCAAAAAAACTTTTGGTCATTTTATGGTCTACTCAGCCTCATGTGAACACACCAGACAGTTTATAAGTTACTCCTTTCAGTATTTAGATATTTGATGTTCATTAGTCTGCCGGAACGTCCTTCCTATACAAACCCATTATAACTTAAAACTTCATTTTAAACATGACAGATTATTCGAAAACAACCAATCTTTTTTCTGGTGACTGATATTGTCCTCCTAATATGTGAGAGTTACCCAAATATGGAGGCGGCTACATTTTCCAAAACAATATTTTAAAAATAAATGAAAACTGTAGATGCAATTCCACGGCCCTCTCACGTATTAGGAGGACAATATCAGTCACCAGAAAAAAGATGGGTTGTTTTCGAATAATCTGTCATGGTTAAAATGGAGTTTTAAGTTATAATGGGTTTCTATGGGAAGGACGTTCCGGCAGACTAATGAACATCAAATATCTAAATACTGAAAGGAGTAACTTATAAACTGTCTGGTGTGTTCACATGAGGCTGAGTAGACCATAAAATGACCAAAAGTTTTTTTGAAAGTGGAGTACCCCTTTAAGCATTTGTTTATGCTGTTTAAGACCCCCTGTCTTCAAAATTTGCCTCAAAGCGAGGTTGAATTGCCAGTTTGGAAAAAGATTTGGTGTGTTGTGTGTGTGTGTGTGTGTGGGGGGGGGGGGGGGGGGGGGGGCACACATTTAGCAGTATTACTCATTCCAGAAATGTCTCATCTCTACACGTCATACCTTAATTGTTGTAAAGGTGACTAACCAATGATTAAAACAATATGACATACAATACAAATTGATGTTATTAAGGTGGACAAAATCATTTCCAAGTTTAGGTTTTTTGGATTCATGTGGGCCAGTTTATATTCAAGATATCCAAGATGTTTATATGAAAGATTCACATCTTTTTTTCTTTCAAAAACAGTAGATCTACAAGCTCACAGCGCAGCACTGTTTTTAGTGGCTTGTGTTTAAATGCCTATAATAAAATTACATGTGACGTGCATAAATACAGTATAATATGTGTATATGTGTGTTTACTGTATTACATGCAGTCTTTAGTAGTTCGCATCAATCCAATTGTGTGTGTGTGTGTGCGTGTGTATATGCACACGTGTGTGTGACAGGGGCGGATGTAACATGTCCCGTTTGGGGGGGGGGGGGGCAAGATAACACGTTGGAGGGGCAAGAGAAAATGGTATGGCCCATACCATTTTCAGTTACAGGACTTTTATTAGTCAAGTAAAGCATCAATAATAACATCAGTTGTTGTTGAAGTTACAACAGACACGCAGCATGCATAAAGCTAAAGGTCTGACTCAGAGAGTTTTCTGTTTTCAATGATGAAATGCTGTTGGTTTAGTGGTGACACCGCTGTAGTTAGTCAGTAGCAGTAGTAGTGTTTCAAATCATTTTAAATATAAGTACTTTAATTTGAAATATCTTGGGTTGTTTTGCATCGTGTTTGGGGGGGGCAGACTCATTGCCCCCCATGCCCATGCCTAGATCCGCCCCTGATGTGCGAGCGCATGTGTCATGTTTTTTTTTTACCTGCCCCTTTTTGGCTGGAAACTGTCACTGTCTCTCCGTCTAATCGCATTGCCAGAACACCAGCGGCTTAATGCAAGCTGCTGCCATCTAGTCCCCCATTTAAAGCAGCACTGATCTGATTGCTGGAGTTTATTGGAAAATGGAGCGAAGCTGTATGCATGGTGCAAGGCAGTAGCAGGGCAGGGCAGTGGCTGGACTTAGGGTGACCACATGTAGCCCTTTGGTGGTGGACAGGGGGTATAGTGGAGGGGGGACGCGGGGGACGCGGGGGACGGCGTCCCCTCAGTTCTCATTCTAAGATATTTTTGGGGGCAAAAGTAGGCCTATGTTTTTTGTCTTGTCATTTACTTTTATAGATACAATTAGGCATTGTAAACAATCTTTCTCAATATGCTATACTTTTTTTAATAGCGTGTCTGTGTGTGTTGCGCAGGTGCACGCAAATGTGCATGCGCCATGCGCGTGTCTTAAAGGGGAAATCCACTCATTTTCAATATTTAACTATGTCATTAATATACAGTAGAGATGTTGTGTGGACATGGTAAAAAAAAAAAAAAAAAAAGTCCCCCCATTCAGTGTTTCCTGTGCTTCCTAGAAATGGAGGTCTGAAAAAAGCATGGTGAAATGCATCTTGATGACATCATCAAGATGTGTTTCACCATGTTAATAAGTCTCCATGAAAATGGGTGGAATTCCCCTTTAATTCCCCCCACACTTCTAAAAGTCCACTACAACACTGGCGGTGGACTGTTCCTCATTTCAAATACTTTCCAAGCGGCCCACATCTTGAGACCATGTCTGTCCCACATTGTGATTTGTGACTGATAAAAATGCCCTGTTAGTCCCCTATAATTTTTGTCTTTCTGTTCTGTTCATTGTCTCTTTTCCTGCTAGATGTGTTTTAACAATCCCTATAAGCTAAAGCAGCGTTAAAGCAACATTGAAGATGGAGCAGACCACTATAGTTCCACACTCACTACAGAGGGACCACTATAGTTCCACACTCACTCCAGAGGACCACTATAGTTCCACACTCACTCCAGAGGACCACTATAGTTCCACACTCACTCCAGAGGACCACTATAGTTCCACACTCACTCCAGAGGACCACTATAGTTCCACACTCACTCCAGGGGACCACTATAGTTCCACACTCACTCCAGAGGACCGCTATAGTTCCACACTCACTCCAGAGGACCGCTATAGTTCCACACTCACTACAGAGGGACCACTATAGTTCCACACTCACTACAGAGGACCACTATAGTTCCACACTCACTCCAGAGGACCACTATAGTTCCACACTCACTCCAGAGGACCAATATAGTTCCACACTCACTCCAGAGGACCGCTATAGTTCCACACTCACTCCAGAGGACCACTATAGTTCCACACTCACTCCAGAGGACCGCTATAGTTCCACACTCACTCCAGAGGACTACTATAGTTGCACACTCATTCAAGAATTAAGGCCAATTTGCATGTACTGTCGTATCAAAAAGAGCAGATCTATACACAAGAGATCTGCCAGATCTGACATTTTTTTTTGCTATATTTGAATTGAAATCCTGAATTATGTTTTGACTCAAGATATTGATATGTTCCGTCCCGTTTCCCCAACTTGCCCCACACATGCATCAAATGAACTGTTTGGCTCTGGTCACCCTAGCTGGGCTGGTCTGGGCTGGGTGTGTGTCATCAGCCCCCTCCCCAGGGGCGGATCTAGGCATGGACATGGAGGGGGGGGGGGGGGGGGGGGGGGGGGCAATGCCCCCCTAAATACCCAGTCTGCCCTCCCAAACACGATGCAAAACAACCCAAGATATTTCAAATTAAAGTGCTTCTATTTAAAATGATATGAAACACTGCCACTGCTACTAACTAACTACAGCTGTGTCACCACTAAAACCAACAGCATTTCATCATTGAAAACAGAAAACTCTCTGAGTCAGACCTTTAGCTTTATGCATGCTGCGTGTCTGTTGCAACTTCAACAACAACTGATGTTATTATTGATGCTTTAACTTTACTAATAAAAGTCCTGGAACTGAAAATGATACCATTTTCTCTCGCCCCTCCGACATGTTCTCTTGCCCCCCCAAACGGGACATGTTGCATCCGCCCCTGCCTCCTCCCTGCTCCAGCAGTGGACGCCGATGGGAAGTGCTTTAGTTTTTTTTTTTTACCTCGTTAGCACCCTTATCAGTGACCGGTGGGTTGGGGGTCACTTTGGAACGAGGACCCCGCAGGGAGAGCTTTAATGTGATTTCTCCATACAGGAAATGCACAGGGACTTTGGGATGCGATTATTATAGGCCAGGGGTTTTCAACCTTTTTCCATCCCAGGGACCACCATTTATTCAGGATTTGAGCCACGGACCACCATTTGAGGATATTTTAGCCCCACAGACCCCAAATCTAAAGATTTGTTTTGCTTTTGTCCACAATTCCAGGCTGGATTTGGGAAACAAAACAAGCAAAACATACATTGCAAAATGGCTAATACAGACGATGAATATTTTAACTCTTGAGAGTGTAAAAATGAAACCAAATGGACCCGCAAGGGTCCATTTGGTTTCATTTTTACGTTCTCAAGAGTTACATCTGGTTAACCAACTTAGCTGGGGACCACCTGGAACCCTCTCAAGGACCACTGGTGGTCCCCGGACCACCTGTTGAAAACCCCTGTTATAGGCCACAGGTACAGTATAGGGCGGGAGGGAATTGCTGTTTGGAGTTTGAGTTGAGAGCCTTTGATTTGGATTTTATTCTTTTGAAAGTGGCTACAGTGAACAGTTGTGAAATATGTGTACAGACTATATATATATATATATATATATATATATATATATATATATAATATATATTATATATATATATATATATATATATATATATATATATATATATATATATAATATATATATTGGGTATATATTATATATATATATATATATATATATAATTATATATATATATATATAATATATATATATATATATATATATATATATATATATACTGTGTATATATATATATATATATATATATATATATATATATATATATATATATATATATATATATATATAATATATATATATATAATATAATATATATACTGTATATATAGCATTTACAATGACTGTGAAGCCATGTAGGTCATAACAATATTAGCTCCTGGATCTGTGCATGGGACTGTAGATGACAATGACACTTTAGGGTTCTTTTTGGTCCTCCCTGGATAAATGGCAGGAGCGGATCTAACATTTACCATTTGGGGGGGCAGGAGAAAATGGTATGGGCGATGAAGCCGCCCCCATACCATTTTCAGTTACAGGACTTTTATTAGGCAAGTAAAGCATCAATAATAACATCAGTTGTTGTTGAAATTGCAACAGACACGCAGCATGCCTAAAGCTAAAGGTCTGACTCAGAGAGTTTTCTGTTTTCAATGATGAAATGCTGTTTGGTTTACTGGTGACTGACACAGCTGTAGTTAGTTAGTTAGCAGTAGGAGTGTTTCAAATGATTTTAAGCACTGAAATATCTTGGGTTGTTTTGCATGCCATCATGTTTGGTGGGGCAGTCCGGTCATTTAGGGGGCATTGCCCCTCCATGTCCATGCCTAGATCCGCCCCTGCATGCATAGGAAAGAAAGAATTGGTCCATAGCTAGAGGGAACTCCATTGTCGCCCCTTTATAAATGGAATGACCAGGATGTATTATTAAAGATGGGATGCCATGAATTTTTTTCCACCCTAAAACATGATCATCAGGTATTAATGTTATATGAAAAGTAAGATTTTTTTTTCCCCAAAAAGTGTACAGTGTTTGTTAAACTGTCATTTTTATATTCCACCACCTACCAGTTCATTAAGTATGCCTGGTTTGCCTGGTGGGTGGTGATGGGTGGAGATCCACCTGAACTGAAGCCACACCCACAGCTTTAGTTGCTTGATAAAGGGGGAGGAGTTAGGGGAGGGGCTGAGCACATGATGTCACTATATTGAAGTTATTTCCATTGCCACGTTTGGCTGGAAAGGTTCAGCCCCCAGGAAAAAAACCTAAATACAAAGGGAAGACATCATTGCACATAAAAAACACACCAAGGGATCTATTTATATACTGTCACCTCACATGTACAAACTTGGAAAAATACAAAAATCACGGCACCGTCTCTTTAACATTATTATCTTAGCAAAGGAGACACAGAGAGAGTAGAGTAAAGAGCGTCAGTGGGTGTTTGAGGGCGAGAGGGGAGCGGAGTGGAACATGGGGGTGTTTTACGTGGCAATGGAGTGTGTGCTCATGTAAACCATTTTCAAAATTTAGCGAAAGAAAGAAAGAAAAGAAAGAAAGAAAGAAAGAAAGAAAGAAAGAAAGAAAGAAAGAAAGAAAGAAAGAAAGAAAGAAAGAAAGAAAGAAAGAAAGAAAAAAGACTGCAAATGAAAACAGTGTTAGGCCACAGCAAAAACAAACAAGAAACTAGAAATCCCCCCAATGAATAGCATTAAAGGCCTGTGTGTGCATGTACACGTGCGCACTCTGTGTGTGTGTGTGTGTGTGTGTGTGTGTGTGTGTGTGTGTGTGTGTGTTGTGTGTGTGTGTGTGTGTGTGTGTGGGTGTGTGTGTGTGTGTGTGTGTGTCCGTGTGCGCGCGTGCGTGCGTGTGTGTGTGCATGCATACGTATGTGTGTGTGCGTGAGTGCGTGCGTACGTACGTGTGTGTGTAGGCCTACTGTGTTTGTGCCTGCATGCGCACATAGCTCTTTCATACGCTGCCCCCCCCCTCCTTCCCATGACCCCCCCCCCCCCCCCCGACTCCCAGTCACTGTGCCCCCCCCCCCCCCCCCCACCCCCCACCCCCCTCCCCCGATCTTATCACCTGCACTGATTTCATTTGGCCGTCGCCAGCTAATCAGAGGCCAACATCTGGATGGTTGCCGTGGTAACCGACTGGGGACCAAATATTCCGGGGCCTTAAAAGGTGCAGGTTGAGGGTCTGGGAGGGAGGGGGAAAAGAAAAAGCAATGAGAAAATGCTCCTGAGATTGACAGCTCTGATGGACAGGATGAAGCAGAATGGCACTGACTGCACCTCCACTGTGTGTGTGTGTGTGTGTGTGTGTGTGTGTGTGTGTGTGTGTGTGTGTGTGTGTTGTGTGTGTGTGTGTGTGTGTGTGTGTGTGTGTGTGCGTGTGCGTGTGCGCGTGTGTGCGTGTGTGCGTGTGTGTGTGCGTGTGTGCATGTGTGCGTGTGTGTGTGTGTGTGCGGTGTGTGTGTGTGTGTGTGTGTACGTGCGTGTGAGTTCATTTCCCTTGAGTCCACTGTCCATCCCATGGGACCATAACGAAAAGGTGGAGGAGTATTTTACAGAGAGAGAGAGAGGGTTTTCAACATTTTTGACACCAGGGACCACCATTTATTCGGCATTAGAGCCACGGACCGCCATTTGATTACATTTTCACCCCAAAGACCTAAAACTAAAGAATTCTTTTGGCTTTGTCCACAATTTTAGGCTGGATTTTGCAAACAAAACAGTGTAAACTTCTTACTTAAGTGGTGCTAATTCAGATGATGAATATTTTAAACTCTTGAGAGTGTGAAAATGAAACCAAATGGACCCGCAAGGGTCCTTTTGGTTTCATTTTGTGATGTTCCGATGCCACTTTTTCATTTCCGATCCGATCCCGATACCACCATTTTTGTGTTAGCCGATACCGATACCAAATACCGATACCAGAGAAGAATATATATAATAACATACAAAAGAAAAAATACCTTTATATGAAGTCACCAACAGGGAATGACATACTCCTCTCTCAAATGTGCACTTGGGAAACTCCAAAGCAAACTCCACATGACCCAACATTTTACTTAACAGCCATGGTGTCAACCCCTTACCCCTGTGTCTGATCACTGGTTAGACAGGCATATTTGGCAATATGTGACCTGATAATGATAAGGGCCAATACTGATACTTTTACGATACCCATACAGTATTTGCCGATACCGCAGCAGTGCAGTCTCACAGAAAGTACTACACTATACACGGAATGGCACCTAGGAATTGCGTGGATACACTACGAGTTAAAGCAAAAATCCGTGACTATGCGCGGGGGCGTGTTTTCTCCACAAACGGAAGTGGCTGGACAGTTTTTTTTCACAAACCGGAAGTGGCTGGTTGGGGGTGGGGCCATTTGGGTTTTTTAATATTTACTATTCTGTCCCTAACATATCGCAACTCGGACGCGGCTGAGTCGGCTCTGCCGACCATCGCAATGCTCAGCGCGGCAATTCGCTCGGCTAGCGCCTCGCTCAGTGGCGCCTCACAATGCTCATGGTCGGCAGAGACGGCGCCGCTCCGTCATTTTCAGTGGGAAGGCGAATATGTACGGATTTATTGTAAGCGAATATCCACAAATTTTTGCCTATTCTCGGCGAGTATTCACGTAATGGGCCTGTGCCATTGCGTGCATATTCGCCAAAACCTCATGAGACTGGTTGGATACCGATATGATAAAAAAGGGACAAAAAAGCTGATACTTTGGTATCGGTATCGGGACATCCCTAATTTTTACACTCTCAAGAGTTACATCTGGTTAACCAACTTTCCATCATTTAGCCTGGGGACCACCTGGAACCCTCTCAGGACCACTGGTGGTCCCCGGACCCCTGGTTGAAAAACCCTGTACTAATTACAACCACATAGAACTAGTCTGGTACAGACCCATCAACCAAGGCTCAGACCAAGTCTCTTGGTCTGAGCCTTCTGTTGTCAATGTTTGATTTCCTTCAGTACCAAGATGTAGAGCTGGGAGTTGTTCTAACGACGCAGCTGATTGGCCAGCAGCCCCCGTCACTCAACAGTGCAACAGTTACAGTGTCAAACGACAACAAACATGGCGGCTGCAACTGCGGTGAACCGCGGACGTATCAATCTGTCCATTAAACCAATCTGTCCATTTAAAGAAGTGTTACAAACATCATTATCCGACATATTTTTACTGCTTTTGTTCACATGCTAGTAGCGCCCGTTGGCTGTGTTGTGTGGTTGGCAAGCAGGCTATCCCATTAGCTAGAGATGTCCGATATTGACTTTTTTTACCGATATCCGATTCCCGATATTATCCAACTTCTAATTCCCGATACCGATATCAACCGATATCAACCGATACCGATATATGCGCCTCCAGTGGTGGAAAAATAACAATTTACTATACAAATATTTAATATAAATAAACATTTAGTATAAATACGAATTCATGTTATAGCCTAGAAATACTCCATACAACTATAAATTCAACATGTAACCTACTTGAGTAAAGAACAAAAGTAATGGTAAAAACATGACAGAAGTGCTCATAATGCAGAATATGGAATTTTCATCAAGATTTCAAATGTACTGTACATAAATCATTTAGGGGGCACCCAGAGGTTTGGGCCGCGAAGCGGCCTGAACTTCTCCTTATGTCCTGGCAGTGCAGGCTGCACTGTAGGGAACGGAGGAGAGGAGGGGGAGGAGAGGTGGAAGTTTGCATGAGACATCTTGTCATTGCAGATAAATAGCCAACAACAAGTTTAGTTTTGATCCACAACAATTAATCTCTGCACAAGGATCTATTGACACATGGAGAGGGTTTTTTTTTTTCTGATGGAGCTTTATTATTGAACTTGTAGGCTGATTGCTCCTCAATTTGAAAAATTCAGAACACAGAAGTTCATTATATAATGCAAAAATGCCTGAAGGTAAAAATACATAGTAGGCTTAGATCCTAACAGTATTAGCTTATTGGTCACACAGCTGTTTATAATTAACCGGGAGTCACTAATTGCAGCTGGCTAGTGCAGAAGATAAAAGGTGGCATTCTCAGTCCATGTTATTTCATTAAACGGCAAATAATTATACACATCATATACACCCAACAAAACCACTCAATGGGCACAGCAAATACCAGTTTGAATTATCAAAATCCGTTCAGAATTGAAGATGCATAGAAGGAATCAAATCTCAACTCTTTGCAATGGACATGGTGAGTCCCGTCTCCCGTCTCTATAGATAGTAATTCCTTCGCTTAACACAAGCAAGGCAGAATCAAACGTAATGCAACAGAGAATTCCCAAAACCTTAATTGAAATATGTAGATTGCAGGGGTGGTCAGCTCTGGTTGTCTCTTGTTTTTTTTTCTTTTTTGCTTTGCCAAAGATCGCTATACTGGATCTCACTCAGAGTGCTTGGCTTGCGTGTGTGTGCGTACATGCGGCATTCTCAGTCCATATTATTTAATTAAACAGCATATCAATATACACATCATATACCCCAATGAAACCATTCAATGGACACAGTAAATGCCAGTTTGAATTGTCAAAATCCGTGAGAGAGAGAGAGAGAGAGAGAGAGAGAGAGAGAGAGAGAGAGAGAGAGAGAGAGAGAGAGGAGAGAGAGAGAGAGAGAGAGAGAGAGAGAGAGAGAGAGAGAGAGAGCATGTGTTGCATGTAGTTGAGTCTACGGGGTTCTCACCCTCACCCACGTGGTTCTCCCTGCCACGTGTGTCAGCTAAGGTTTCCATAGCAACCACACAACAAACACAGAGAGAGAGAACGGAGAGAGTGTTAGTGGAGCGGTTTAGCTCTCTTATTAGGGCAGATTGTTCACTTTTTGAGAAAAGCGTGAAAATTGGTACACACATAGCCAAAGACATTTAAAAAATATTTGGATGTGGAGGCATCTTGAATTCCAAGATGGCGGCCCCAAAATCCAAGATGTCTGCCCAGAAATGTGGTTTTTCCTTCATAACTTGAAATGCATTGATTTTACACCCATAGATGTATTGAACGTTAATACAAAGTTGGCCATTACGGACGATTTGGTACCAAGTACGTGTCTGTATCTCCTACGGTTCTTGAGATACAGCATATAGGTACTTTCACAGATCGAGGAGAGCAAGACATTTGTAACATTGATTCTTAAGTCAATCCAATTAGTGGAGCGGGTTAGCAAAACTATTGTTCACTTTTTGAGAAAAGCGTGAAAATTGGTACAACGCATAGCCAAAGAAGTTCTAAAAATATTTGGATGTGGAGGCATCTTGAATTCCAAGATGGCGGCCCCCAAAATCCAAGATGTCTGCCCAGAAATGTGTTTTTTTCTGTCATAACTTGAAATGCATTGATTTTACGCCCATAGATGTATTGAACGTTAATACAAAGTTGGCCATTACGGACGATTTGGTACCAAGTACGTGTCTGTATCTCCTACGATTCTTGAGATACAGCATATAGGCACTTTCACAGATTGAGGAGAGCAAGACATTTGTAACATTGATTCTTAAGTCAATCAAATGGTCATACAGACATGAAAATTGGTACACACACTCTGCAAACCCCACTATTTCTAAAAGTACTGCATGCCCTGCAAAATTCCAAGATGGCAGCCCCCAAAATCCAAGATGTCTGTCCAAAAATGTGTTTTTTCCTTCATAACTCGAAATACGAAGATCTTAAGCCCCATAGATGTATTGAACGTTAATATAAAGTTGGGCATTACGGACATTTTGATACCAACATACATGTCTCTATGTACTACGGTTCTTGAGTTACAACATATCCGTATTCATGAGGCACCAAAAGTGTAACATTTAGGCACATTTCACTATTTAACTCAAAGATCCCTTCATCACTTTCAGGAATCATTTTCAGGAAATGGACCTACATGTATCTGCTATCATAAACCACTTCAAGTTTCTCAATTGATGAAACGGGTCGGAGTTATTAAACCGATCGTAAAGGCTGTTTCAGTGCTAAATTTGCTGCGTATAGTTAGCGAACATAAGCCACCCAGAATGTCTGTCTGTGCATCCCTCCTTCACAATAAGTGTATATCTGAAGCAGACGCACCAAGTGCAGCATGTGTCCTAGTATAATGGTATAATATGCTAATAGGCGTAATAGTGTAATATATGCAATAGTGTAATAGGGCTAATAGTGTAAGTTATGCAATAGTGGTATACTGTAATAGGGAATATATGTAATAGTGTCATAGTGTAACATGTGTAATAGTGTATTAGGGTAATAAGTGTAATAGTATAATAGGGCAATATGTGTAATAGTGTCATAGTGTAACATGTGTAATAGGGTAATAGGTAATATGTGTAATAGTGTCATAGTGTAACATGTGTAATAGGGTAATAGTGTCATAGTGTAACATGTGTAATAGTGTAATAGGATAATATGTGTAATAGTGTCATAGGGTAATATGTGTAATAGTGTCATAGTGTAATAGGACAATATGTGTAATAGTGTAATGGTGTAACATGTGTAATAGTGTAATAGGGTAATATGTGTAATAGTGTCTTAATGTAACATGTGTAATAGTGCAATAGGGTAATATATGTAATAGTGTCATAGTGTAACATGTGTAAGAGCGTAATAGGGTAATGTGTAATAGTGTCATAGTGCAACATGTGTAATAGGGCAATATGTGTAATAGTGTCATAGTGTAACATGTGTAATAGGGTAATAGGTTAATATGTGTAATAGTGTAATATATGTGCATTAAGGTAAGAGTGTGGGTATATGAAATAGCTGTATAGTGTAATTGCTCTATTACACTATTGCACATATATTACACTATTACACGTATTAGCCTATTACACATATTACACTATTACACATATTGCACTATTACACATGTTGCACTATTACTCCATTACACATGTTATACTATGACACTATTACACATATTACCCTATTACGCCATTACACATGTTATACTATGACACTATTACACATATTACCCTATTACGCTATTACACATGTTGCACTATGACACTATTTCACATATTACCCTATTACACTATCACACATGTTACACCATGACACTATTACACATAGTGCCCTATTACACTATTACACGTGTTACACTATGACACTATTACACATATTACCCTATGACACTATTACACATATTATCCTATTACACTATTACAATCATATACTATGACACTATTACATATTATCCTATTACACTATTACACATGTTACACTATGACACTATTACATATATTACCCTATTACACTATTACACATGTTACACTATGACACTATTACCCTATTACACATGTTACACTATGACACTATTACACATATTGCCCTATTACACTATTACACATATTACCCTAATGCACTATTACACATGTTACACTATGACACTATTACATATATTACCCTATTACAGTATACCGCTATTGCATATATTACACTATTAGCCCTATTACACTATTACGCCTATTAGCATATTATACCATTATACTAGGACACATGCTGCACTTGGTGCGTCCGCTTCAGATATACACTTATTGTGAAGGGCAGATGCACCACAGACATTTCTGGTGGCTTATGTTCGCTAACTATACGCAGCAAATTTAGCACTGAAACAGCCCTTTACGATCGGTTTAATAACTCCCTACCCGTTTCATCAATTGAGAAACTTGAAGTGGTTTATGATAGCAGATACATGTAGGTCCATTTCCTGAAAATGATTCCTGAAAGTGATTAAGGGATCTTTGAGTTAAATAGTGAAATGTGCCAAAATGTTACACTTTTGGTGCCTCATGAATACGGATATGTTGTAACTCAAGAACCGTAGTACATAATGCCCAACTTTATATTAACGTTCAATACATCTATGGGGCTTAAGATCTTCGTATTTCGAGTTATGAAGGAAAAACCACATTTTTGGACAGACATCTTGGATTTTGGGGGCTGCCATCTTGAATTTTGCAGGGCATGCAGTACTTTTAGAAATAGTGGGGTTTGCAGAGTGTGTGTACCAATTTTCATGTCTGTAAGACCTTTTAGTGGAGCGGTTTAGCTCTCTTATTAGGGCAGATTGTTCACTTTTTGAGAAAAGCGTGAAAATTGGTACACACATAGCCAAAGACATTTAAAAAATATTTGGATGTGGAGGCATCTTGAATTCCAAGATGGCGGCCCAAAATCCAAGATGTCTGCCCAGAAATGTGGTTTTTCCTTCATAACTTGAAATGCATTGATTTTACACCCATAGATGTATTGAACGTTAATACAAAGTTTGCCATTACGGACGATTTGGTACCAAGTACGTGTCTGTATCTCCTACGGTTCTTGAGATACAGCATATAGGTACTTTCACAGATCGAGGAGAGCAAGACATTTGTAACATTGATTCTTAAGTCAATCCAATGGTCATACAGACATGAAAATTGGTACACACACTCTGCAAACCCCACTATTTCTAAAAGTACTGCATGCCCTGCAAAATTCCAAGATGGCAGCCCCCAAAATCCAAGATGTCTGTCCAAAAATGTGGTTTTTCCTTCATAACTCGAAATACGAAGATCTTAAGCCCCATAGATGTATTGAACGTTAATATAAAGTTGGGCATTACGGACATTTTGATACCAAGTACATGTCTCTATGTACTACGGTTCTGGAGTTACAACATAACCGTATTCATGAGGCACCAAAAGTGTAACATTTTGGCACACATTTCACTATTTAAACTCAAAGATCCCTTAATCACTTTCAGGAATCATTTTCAGGAAATGGACCTACATGTATCTGCTATCATAAACCACTTCAAGTTTCTCATTGATGAAACGGGTAGGGAGTTATTAAACCGATCGTAAAGGGCTGTTTCAGTGCTAAATTTGCTGCGTATAGTTAGCGAACATAAGCCACCCAGAAGTCTGTCTGTGCATCTGCCCTTCACAATAAGTGTATATCTGAAGCGGACGCACCAAGTGCAGCATGTGTCCTAGTATAATGGTATAATATGCTAATAGGCGTAATAGTGTAATAGGGCTAATAGTGTAATATATGCAATAGCGGTATACTGTAATAGGGTAATATATGTAATAGTGTCATAGTGTAACATGTGTAATAGTGCATTAGGGTAAATATGTGTAATAGTGTAATAGGGCAATATGTGTAATAGTGTCATAGTGTAACATGTGTAATAGGGTAATAGTGTCATAGTGTAACATGTGTAATAGTGTAATAGGGTAATATATGTAATAGTGTCATAGTGTAACATGTGTAATAGTGTAATAGGATAATATGTGTAATAGTGTCATAGTGTAATATGTGTAATAGTGTAATAGGATAATATGTGTAATAGTGTCATAGGGTAATATGTGTAATAGTGTCATAGTGTAACACGTGTAATAGTGTAATAGGGCACTATGTGTAATAGTGTCATGGTGTCATGTGTGATAGTGTAATAGGGTAATATATGTGAAATAGTGTCATAGTGCAACATGTGTAATAGGGTAATAGGGTAATATGTGTAATAGTGTCATAGTGTAACATGTGTAATAGCGTAATAGGGTAATATGTGTAATAGTGTCATAGTATAACATGTGTAATGGTGTAATAGTGCAACATGTGTAATAGTGCAATATGTGTAATAGTGTAATATGTGTAATAGGCTAATACGTGTAATAGTGTAATATATGTGCAATAGTGTAATAGAGCAATTACACTATACAGCTATTTCATATACCACACTCTTACCTTAATGCACATATATTACACTATTACACATATTAACCTATTACCCTATTACACATGTTACACTATGACACTATTACACATATTGCCCTATTACACATGTTGCACTATGACACTATTACACATTACCCTATTACGCTCTTACACATGTTTACACTATGACACTATTACATATATTACCCTATTGCACTATTACACATGTTACATTAAGACACTATTACACATATTACCCTATTACACTATTACACATGTTACACCATTACACTATTACACATATTGTCCTATTACACTATGACACTATTACACATATTACCCTATGACACTATTACACATATTATCCTATTACACTATTACACATGTTACACTATGACACTATTACCCTATTACACATGTTACACTATGACACTATTACACATATTACCCTATTACCCATTGCACATGTTACACTATGACACTATTACACATATTGCCCATAAACTATTACACTTATTACCCTAATACACTATTACACATGTTACACTATGACACTATTACATATATTCCCTATTACAGTATACCGCTATTGCATAACTTACACTATTAGCCCTATTACACTATTGCATATATTACACTATTACGCCTATTAGCATATTATACCATTATACTAGGACACATGCTGCACTTGGTGCGTCTGCTTCAGATATACACTTATTGTGAAGGAGGGATGCACAGACAGACATTTCTGGTGGCTTATGTTCGCTAACTATACGCAGCAAATTTTAGCACTGAAACAGCCCTTTACGATCGTTTAATAACTCCCGAACCGTTTCATCAATTGAGAAACTTGAAGTGGTTTATGATAGCAGATACATGTAGGTCCATTTCCTGAAAATGATTCCTGAAAGTGATTAAGGGATCTTTGAGTTAAATAGTGAAATGTGCCTAAATGTTACACTTTTGGTGCCTCATGAATACGGATATGTTGTAACTCAAGAACCGTAGTACATAGAGACATGTACTTGTATCAAAATGTCCTTAATGCCCAACTTTATATTAACGTTCATACATCTATGGGGCTTAAGATCTTCGTATTTCGAGTTATGAAGGAAAAACCACATTTTTGGACAGACATCTTGGATTTTGGGGGCTGCCATCTTGGAATTTTGCAGGGCATGCAGTACTTTAGAAATAGTGGGGTTTGCAGAGTGTGTGTTCCAATTTTCATGTCTGTATGACCATTTGATTGACTTAAGAATCAATGTTACAAATGTCTTGCTCTCCTCAATCTGTGAAAGTGCCTATATGCTGTATCTCAAGAATCGTAGGAGATACAGACACGTACTTGGTACCAAATCGTCCGTAATGGCCACTTTATTAACGTTCAATACATCTATGGCGTAAAATCAATGCATTTCAAGTTATGACAGAAAAACCACATTTCTGCAACCCATCTTGGATTTTGGGCCGCCATCTTGGAATTCAAGATGCCTCCACATCCAAATATTTTTAGAACTTCTTTGGCTATGCGTGTACCAATTTTCACGCTTTTCTCAAAAAGTGAACAATAGTTTTGCTAACCCGCTCCACTATGTAGGAGAAGGGCAGAGGAGCCTTATGGATCTGTACACTGAAGGAGCTTGGATTTATTGACTTTTGGATCTAATAGCGATCTTTTTCCTGATCTTTGGTGGTTGACCTGTTATTTGGAGACAAGGTAAGGTTAAAAAAAAGCCTTGGTTGCTGTTTTTTTTTTGTAATGGCGGCACTGATTGTTTGAGGATCGCTAGATCCAGCTAAATGATGGATCCTTTGTAACCAAACGGGTCCATATTATTTAATTAAACAGCATATCAATATACACATCATATACACCCAATGAAACCATTCAATGGACACAGTAAATGCCAGTTTGAATTGTCAAAATCCGTTCAGAATTCAAGATGCATAGAAGGAATCAAATCTCAACTTTTTGCATTGTGTGTGTGTGTGAGAGAGCAAGTGAGAGAGATTGCAAGCATGCAGCGCGGAGGGCTGCCGCAGCAGCTCATGCAGAGCGGCGCTGAGTCTACATCTCTGTAAATAGTCATAATTTCCAGTTTGTAAATACCGATACCGATATTTTCCGATATGAAATTTGAAAGCTTTTATCGGCCGATAATATCGGATGGCCGATAATATCGGATGGCCGATAATATCGGATGGCCGATAATATCGGACATCTCTACCATTAGCAACACAATTGACAGAAACTTCTGGTATGTTTGGTATGAACCAAACCCCTCCGCCTTGAAACCTCACAGTTTCAGACTCAAGCTTCAGGAAGCTTAACTCGAGTCTGATAATTGGGCTAGAACCTACTGTATACCTGCCACTTGCCAAAACCTAGAGGACAGGTAACTTTAAACCAGCTGTAAACGATCCGAGGGATCCCAATATAGTCCCAATACAAATCTGGTTAAAAATACTAAACTCTGTAGAACCCATTTCCCTCTATGGTTGCGAAGTCTGGAGCCTAATTGCCAAGCAAGAACCGGATAAATTAGATAAACACCAAATTGAGACTCTGCATGCAAAATTCTGCCAATTCATTCTCCGTATCCAAACGGAAAACATCCCGATAACTCCGATCCACGGATCATCAGACGACCTCCTGCTCTACCTCCTGAGCCACAGTCACCACAGATAGCCACCAAGAGTCGGTGGAGAGACAGCAGACCTGCTGTGTATATTTAACGAGCCCGTCTCATCTGATACCGGCGTATTTGAGAATGAAGGAACATGGGAATCTCGGAAGTCAACTTGGCAGGTGTGGGGTTGACCTGGCAATAAATTAGCTGAGGAAGAGGCTGGAAATTGCACAGGTGAGACTTTGGCTGATTAGACCCACTGAGACCTATGCTGTAGACTGGAGGGAGTACTGCCCAAGGAAATGATGTTGATGCTTGAAACCCTAGTACAAATCAGTTTATATTCTCTGCGAATGACACATTGGCTGTGATTGGTCAGGACAATGCTGTATCCAGGGGAAATACATCTGATGGATGTAGTCTCCGTCACGTCATATGATAGACTCTCTGCTTTAGGTTAAGCCTGGGATCTGGAGGCTAGACAGAGCCTAACCAGAGCCTTTCGTGGAGTTTCTAAACAACGGTGTCCCACAGTCTTGAGACGCAGCCCTGCACTCCCAACAGGTGTGGAACGTGTGTCGAGTTTGAAGTTGTGGGGCAAATGGTTCTTGTGCAGTGTTGTGGCAATATTACTTTACTTAAAGAGGGGGCCGTATTTTTGTATTTTTTCCAATTTTGTACATGTTTAAGAGGTGACAGTATGTAAATAGACCCTTGGTGTGTTTTTTATGTGCAATGATGTCTTCCCTTTGTATTTAGGGTTCTTCCTGGGCTGAACCTTTCCAGTCAAACGTGCCAATGAAAAAAACTTCAATATAGTGACATCATGTGCTGAGCCCCTCCCCTAACTCCTCCCCCTTTATCATGCAACTAAAGCTGTGGGCGTGGCTTCAGTTCAGGTGGATCTCCACCCATCACCACCCACCAGGCAAACCAGGCATACTTAATGAACTGGTACGGTGGAATCATAAAAATGACAGTTTAACAAACACTGTACACTTTTTGGGAAAAAAAATCTTACTTTTTCATATAACATTAATACCTGATGATCATGTTTTAGGGTAGAAAAAATTCATGGCACTCCATCTTTAATAATATTATATTACTAATTAGGCTACTTGGATAAAATAGTGATCTGTTACATATTACGTCATTACTTTTCCCCCCTCCAGCAAATAAATAGAGATGTAGTAGAGATTGTAGTGTAGTTGTTTGTGCAGAAGGTTGCGGTGGATTAGGATCTACAAACTACTGCACATCTCTGTTATCTTTTTTATAGCATTTGATAGCTTGTAAATCTAATCTATTTTCACAGCATGCAACAACAAGCTCATTTGTAATAATGAGGCATGTTTTGGCCAGAGTAACATATCCATTTTGGCAGTAACATCGTTGCACTACTTCTACTGGAAAAGGTAATAATATTACAGTAATATGTAAAATGTAATTATTATAGTTAGATAGTTGGTGGTGATACAGTACAAAGATGTTATTGTAGGCCTACCTTTACAAGACATCAGGGGTGGACTGACAGTCTGGCATACAGGCATTTTCCCGGTGGGCCGACCCCCCCCCCCCCCGGGGCCGTTAATGTCGTGTTTTAATTTAAAAAAAAAAATCTGCACAAAACCGCCCCGAATCAGTGCTGGCGGCCCTCTGTCCTCTTCAAATGAGACTGCCTATTGCAGGGTTTTTATAGTTAACTAAAACTAACTAACTAATTTTAGTTAGCCCGAGCCCCAGAGCCCCTTATGTCTTAAATTCTCATGGGGGCTCAGGCCCCGAGCCCCCACAAAGATTCAGAGGCCGCTCTGAGGGCCGCTCTGAGACAAAATTGCCCGGTACGTTTTGAGCTCCCAGTCCACCCCTGCAAGACATGCATGTCCAACCACACTCACTGATCTCCTCTGTTTCAGGGGCGATGTAACATTTCCCAATTGGGGGGGGGGCAGGAGAAATGGTATCGGGGCGACTTCATCGCCCGTTTCGCTTTGCGATGAAGCCGCATCCATACCATTTTCAATTACAGGACTTTTATTAGTCACGTAAAGCATCAATAATGAGATCAGTTGTTGTTGAAGTTGCAACAGACACGCAGCATGCATAAAGCTAAAGGTCTGACTCAGAGAGTTTTCTGTGATTTCAATGATGAAATGCTGTTGGTTTAGTGGTGACACAGCTGTAGTATACTTTTAAATATAAGCGCTGAAATATCTTGGGATGTTTTGTAGCCTATGCCATCATGTTTGGTGGGGCAGACTGGCATTTAGGGGGGCATTCCCCCTTAAATGCCCATGCCTAGATCCGCCCATGCAAGTCTGTTTACTGGGGCTGGCAATCACAAAATCTACTCCAATTTACTGTAAAGTGATTGATTGAGATTGACAACAGAGGTTGGCATGTGGTTGACGAATTGAACGATTGATACCTTTATACCTGTCAATTAGCGCCACTGTTGACGTCGTCATCATCATCATCATCATCATCATCATCATCTTCAGTCAGAGTGTAATCTTCCCTGTCATAATAATGCTGCGGGTCGCCCTCTCTCCCTCTCTCTCTCTCTCTCTCTCTCTCTCTCTCATCTCTCTCTCTCTCTCTCTCTCTCTCTCTCTCTCTCTCTCTCTCTCTCTCTCTCTCTCTCTCTCTCTCCCTCATTCATGTCTCCGTTTAATGGGGTCCATTAAACTTCGCTCCCCGGGCGAGTGAAAACCTCATTTAACACAGCCTGTTCAAGCCAAGACGGAAACGCCAGACCCCCCCCACCCCACCCTCAGTCCCCAGACCCCCCCCCCCCACACACACACACACACACACACACACCCTAACCGGATTAGGAACCGGCCAACGGATGAGCCGCGGGGACAGAACTCCCTGGTCCAACCACTTAAGACCAAAAAGCAGCACACCACCACACCAAACAGACTGAGAGAGAGAGAGCATGTTAGATCAGTGGTTTTCAACCGATGGTCCGGGGACCACCAGTGGTCCTTGAGAGGGTTCCAGGTGGTCCCCAGCTAAGTTGGTTAACCAGATGTAACTCTTGAGAACGTAAAAAATGAAACCAAATGGGCCCTTGCGGCCCATTTGGTTTCATTTTTACACTCTCAAGAGTTAAAATATTCAGCATCTGAATTACCTAATGGCTCCGTTTTCGTTGCCGCTAAACTTATTTGGCTTTTTAAACTATTTAAAAAAACATTTTCAGTACTTGGCCAGTGGCCAGTCTACTAGCTCACAACATGTTAATAGATTGATATGTTGAAATATTCCAAAAAGCTTTTAAAAATAGTGAAAACGAAATAAGGGATTTGTCCCTAAGTCTACACAACTAGAAGATTAATGGTCATATTCATCTGTATGTTTGCCTGTTTTGTCAGCCTGCAGGAATTGTAGACAAAAGCAAGAGAAATCTTTAATTTTAGGGTCTGTGGGGATAAAATATCCTCAAATGGTGGTCCGTGGCTCAAAGGCTGAATAAATGGTGGGCCCCATGGGATCAAAAAGGTTGAAAACCACTGTGTTAGATGAAGAGAGGAGCACTAACTGCTTTCCTCTGGAAGTGGCAGTAGTTGATTTGTTTACACATGAGGTTGACTGATCCCATCTATGGCGTTTTTTTCCCAACACACTGTCTGAATTTACAAGTTAGGCATACAGCAGAAGGCCTTTAATTTATATTATTTATTATTTTTTAAGTCCTTATTGGCCGTTTCCCCTACCCCGCCATAAGCTTATAGAATGGGGCTATGGGATGTTGTCAAAACTCACATATTTCTATTATATTTTTCCTTCCAAAATGCAAAGTTTGTTGCAAAATTCTCTCTCCACCATGTCAGTAGTTGTGTTGACACTCACACTTTCACTTTCACTTTTGGTTCAGTCACCCCCACCCCCTGACCCCATATAGCAAAACATTGCAAATTGAAGGGACAATTCAGTTTTTTTGTTGCAAAAACATATGGGTAATGACATTTAGACAATTTTCATGTGTGTAATATGTGGTTTTAGATATTTTAGCAGTGAGTTAGTGGGAGTTGGGCAAGTGCAACTTGGGGTTTGTAGTCTGTGCATGAGTCTGCCGTCTCATACAACAGCTAAACATAGTTCACTTTTAGTCTCTTTCAATAATTCTCTGTTTTCTTTTATCAAAGATACATAGACTAAACCTGTTGCCTTGACTTGAGTATGTACGGTATATACCCTAACCCTATAGCAATGTAATTAGGGCCCCGAGCACTGCAAAGCAAGTGCGAAGCCCTATTGAAATCGTAAGAATTATTCTTATTCTTTTATCCTAAATCATTTGCACTTTTGAGCTGCAGAACTTGCTCGAAGAGTTGGGTAACTTGGCACACGCACGTCACTAGTGGCGAAAAATTACGTATTTTAAAATTGTTAAAAATTGGCATGGCCTAATTGTGCAATAGCACCCCCTAGAAAACGTTGTGCCTCAAGCCCCGCCATACGGTTTGACGTACATACATGGAAATCGGCACACACTTGTATCATGTCACAACTTGAAGAAAAGTCTCTTGGGGCCACGTCCGAAACCAAACAGGAAGTCGGTTATTTCAAAATAAATGTCACGTTTTGGTGCAATTTAGCCCATTACCACATGTCGCATTTTGGCGAACTCCTTGGAGCAGAAACATCCATTCCGAAAAAATAAATAAAAATAAATTGCAGAAAAGACGTTGGCGATGAAAAGTTATCAAAATCGTGAGTTTTCGTAAAATGGCGTGACCTTGGCAGAGCACAAAAGTTCGTCGCCAAACAGGAAGTGGCACCTGATTGGTCAATACTATTTTCTGCCATAACTCCTCAACAGTACTGTATGTCAGACACATATGGGTGGTTTCATTGGACTCGGATTTGAGCCCCTGAAAATCATTGGTATAACTTAGCCTCGTCCTCTCTTCTTATTGGTTGGTATTAATTCCTGATTGGTCGATACTATTTCCTGCTATGACTTTTCAATAGCAAATCGTAGAAAGACGTGGGTGGTATCATTGGACTCGGTTTAGAGTCCTTACGGTTTGACGTACATGCACGGAAATCGCACACACACTTGTCCATGTTGCAACTTGAAGAAAGTCTCTTTGGCCACGTCCGAAACCGAACAGGAAGTCTTTCAAAATATTCAAAATAAAATATAATAAATATTTGAAATATAAAAATATTTCAAAATAAATGTCTCGTTTGGTGCAATTTAGCCCATTACCACATGTCGCATTTTGGCGAACTCCTTGGAGCAGGAACATCCGTTCCGAAAAAAAATAATAAAAAAAATCGCAGAAAAGACGTTGCCGATGAAAATTATCAAAATCGTGAGTTTTCGTAAAATGGCTGACCTTGGCAGAGCACAAAAGTTCGCCGCCAAACAGGAAGTGGCACTTGCACCTGATTGGTCAATACTATCTTCTGCCATAACTCCTCAATGGTACTGTATGTCATAGACACATGTGGGTGTATCATCATTGGACTCGGATTTGAGCCCCTGACAATCATTGGTACAACTTAGCCCCGTCCTCTCTTCTGATTGGTCCGTACCATTTCCTGATTGGTCGATACTATTTCCTGCTATGACTTTTCAATGGCAAATCGTAGAAAGACGTGGGTGGTATCATTGGACTCGGTTTTGAGTCCTTAACGCTCACTGGTGTTACTTAGCCCCATCCTCTCTTCTGATTGGTCGGTACTATTCCCTGATTGGTCAGTACTATTTCCTGCTATAACTTCACAATGCTATGTCATAGAGACACAAATGTGGTATCATCGGACTCGGTTTTGAGTCCTCGACGTTCATTGCTGCCACGTCCCCTTCTTCTGCGTTGGCCGATATTTGCTTGAAACTTGCACGATCGAGAGCCTGTTGATCGCTGCTTGCAGAAGTGCTCACTATCACACATTTAAGACAGATTTGTGACTGATGTTCGAGAGAAATGGTAATATTGTATACGGGATTCATTTTTAGATCTTTAAGTCCATCTCATGAAAAATGGAGCAAAAACAAAAGCATGGTGTTTATATTTTGTTGAGTGAAAAAAGAGGACACACAGAATGACTTGAGCAATGTCTTTACAAGGGACACTTTAAGAACATTTTCCTTTTAATTTGCTGTTGTTAGTCATAGCTGCGAGTTCCCACCTGATGTCATGAGGGAGTCCAGACTGATCCAGACCGTACTGAATAACTGCTAGCTTACATAAGGTCTTCAGGCTAGGGCTGGAGTCTAAGATATGAAGATAAGATAAGAAGTCATTATGGTTTCTGTATGTTCCAACTAGGATGACTTGATCTGCGACCATGCAACAGCACATATTATACATGTTATACCTAGGGGGCGGTCCTTTCCCCTTGGGCTCAATCTTCTTCCAGGAGAAGGTCTCTGGACTGAATTTCCACAGATCATCGAGGTATTTACCGTTAAAGCCTTCACATATATACAGCTCTCCATTGCAGGTAAAGGCTGAATGTTTGAATTGTCTTTCTGGAACAAGCTTTGCAGAAGGTGTGTCCAGCCAAACGTGGGTCTCTGTGTCAAACACTCTGATGGAGTTGGGGTGAAAATCGCCCAGGCCCCCATATACAAACATCTTGGTTCCGATGATGGTGGCAGAGTGATGTCCTGTAGCAGGAGGTTCAGTTCCTCTGGTGTGGATTAAAGTCCAGACCATTGTGCTGGTGTCCAACTTGTAGGTGTCATTAGTGACGTCTTTAGACGGCAGAGTCATTCCTCCATGGATAATCATGATTTCCCTAAACACACATGCGGAGTGGTGCCTCCTCTTCTCTGGAATATTCCCAGAAACCTGTGGTTTGAACCATGTGTGGGCGTCAATATCAAATGCATAAAGCACATTGCAGTAATCTCCGCGCCACGCCCCTCCCCAGAGATAGGCGGTATCTTGAATCAGCACAGCTGTGTGTCCCCAGCGGTAGGGCGGAACCTGAGATGGCGTCTCTCCCGGTGCCCGGTGGTGTCCAGGTCAACGTCCTCCAGCGCAGAGACACTGTGTTGAAGACGTTCACCTCAACCTGCCCATTAAGGTTCCACCGAATGTATAAACCTGGCGTCGGAACGCAACGGCCTGGCTACGGGAAAGCGATGTAGGTACTCTCTGGTGTAACCTCCAGCAGAACATTTCTTACACTACAGACCCACTTGGATTAATCACGCCTCCCTCGCTCTGGAACACAATGTGGAGCTTCTGCTGCGCTGAGCGCTCGCCATCACCTATCGGTTCAGTTGGTGAACGTCACAAGATCCTTTGACCAATCATCAAGACCCGTTAGTCTGCTCAGCAAATCTAGGAAGCCGATGGCCGTGAGTTAAAGAGGGGGTGCCGTGATTTTTGTATTTTTTTCCAATTTCGTACATGTTTAAGAGGTGACAGTATATAAATAGACCCCTTGGTGTGTTTTCTATGTGCAATTATCCCTTTGTATTTAGGGTTTCTTCCTGGGGGCTGAACCTTTCCAGTCAAACGTGTCAATGAAAAAAACTTCAATATAGTGACATCATTGGGTGCCATGATTTTTTTTTCTACCCTAAAACATGATCATCAGGTATTAATGTTATATGAAAAGTAAGATTTTTTTTTTCCCAAAAGGTGTACAGTGTTTGTTAAACTGTCATTTTACCAGTTCATTAAGTATGCCTGGTTTGCCTGGTGGGTGGTGATGGGTGGAGATCCACCTGAACTGAAGCCACGCCCACAGCTTTAGTTTAATGATAAAGGGGAAGGAGTTAGGGGATGGGCTGAGCATGTGATGTCACTATATTGAAGTTTTTTTTAATTGGCACGTTTGGCTGGAAAGGTTCAGCCCCCAGGAAGAAACCCTAAATACAAAGTGAAGACATCAATGCACGTACAAACACACCAAGGGGTCTTTTATGTCAAAAATCACGGCACCCCCTCTTTAAGTATAGGCCATGGCTTCATGTACTTTTATATGATACAATAAGTCAAACAATACCTTATTTCAAACCTGTTTTCTCAACACAGTGTTTTCTGCAAGACATGACTCTATAAGCCTTATTGTATGTCTAAGAAATGAGCACTCGGAGGAGTGAAAACTTGCACGTGAGCGGAGTGAGGAGCAGAGAGCCTGACACCTACAGGAGATAATACTCTCCACAATAAAGATCTCTTAATTTCCTCACCATTATGTCATCACCTAAACCAGCCAATCGGAGATTGGCTGGTTTAGAGGGACGGCCGATGGTCGATTTGAGGGACGGCCGATGTCGATTTGAGGACGCCGCGGTCGATGACCACAAACCGATCGCTTAAAGGTGTTGTGACATGAAAAACATGTTTTTGTTCATTTTTTGTCTTTTGGAGGTTTCTGTAGTCATGTAATTAGTTAAAAAAAATAAAAAACGGCTCCTCTGGTTGGACGCTGTATTGTTGCGTGTCAATACGGTAAAGAGAACCAACCAGCCAGGCAAACGTAAATGTGGACTTTATAAAATCGTATTGACCGAATTGGTGGGGAGAGAGGGGGAGAGAGAGAGAGTGCCACGGACGCAGCCTAGAGCTAACTAGTGCCAGAATTGCGACATTGAGGTGTCAGAAACTGAGCGCTTTAGCGCTGTTCATGTAGCCTGAATAGGGACAACCTGGAGTTGGGAATACAGTGTTTTCAATGAGGGCGGTGCAAATAATAACAATTTTAAGGCACGTGTGCAACATGCCAACTGTTGTAGTGTTATATTGTGGCCTACTTTTATTACTACAAAACGATCTAAAACAAAGGTTTTACGATCATTTGCGCCAATAAGTTCTTACATTTGCCTCTTAGATGTCTTCCTAATAGAATTTCTAAGAGAAGTTCAGTCCGATTCATGAGCGTTCTTAAGTAGACATTTTGTTCGCAAAATTGTTCTTATGTGATGAATCCAAATCCTTGTAAGTTGAAGGGTGTGCCAGTTCCTTCAAATTATCATAGGTAGACGCCTACCTTTCCTAATTTGCATCCTAATTACCATAGGGAACCACCCACCAATTCCCATATAAGGCATTGGAATTCCCTCTCCTACCTGTGCTTTACCCAGGTGGTGTGTTTTTGCATGACTCAGTCACACCTGTGTGTGATTGCAGCACTCAGAACTCACAGAACAATTGCTAGTGGGTGGGGTGTATGGGGATAAGGGAGGGTGTAGAGTATAGTGGGGGGGTTATGAGGTGGGTATGGTGTGGGGTTATGGGGGGCATGGTATGGGGTTAGGAGGTGGGTATGGTGCGGGGGGGCATGGTGGTGGGGGCTTATGAGTGGGTATGGTGGGGGGTTATGGGGGGCATGTGGGGGGGTTATGAGGTGGGTATGGTGGGGGGGTTATGGGGACATGGTAGGGGGGTTGTGAAGTGGTATGGTGGGGGGTTATGGGGGCATGGTGGGGGGGGGTTTATGAGGTGGGTATGGTGGGGGGTTATGGGGGCATGGTGGGGAGGGGGTTATGAGGTGGGTATGGCGGGGGGTTTGGGGGGCATGGTAGGGGGGTTATGAGGTGGGTATGGCGGGTTTTATGAGGTGGGTAAAGGTGGGGGGGTTTGAAGTGGTATGGTGGAGGTTATGGGGGTCCATGGTGAGGGGGGTTATGAGGTGGTGTATGGCGGGGGGGTTTGGGGCATGGTAGGGGGGTTATGAGGTGGATGGCGGGGGGTATGAGGTGGGTATGGTGGGGGGTTTGAGAAGTGGGTATGGTGGGAGGTTATGGGTCCATGGTGAGGGGGTTATGAGTGGGTATGGCGGGGGGGGTTTGGGGGGCATGGTAGGGGGGTTATGAGGTGTAATGGCGGGGTTATGAGGTGGGTATGGTGGGGTTGTGGGGGCATGTGGGGAACAAAATATTTTTTGGTTTGAAGATTTATCAAATATCCGATCTACAGTTAATGGAATGTGCTGTGAGCTTGTAGATGAGCTACTTTCATAATAAAATGGGATTAGAAGAGTGGTAAAATGTTTACTGTGGACTGCCTGGGATATCCTCATGGAGCCCTTGAGGTCCCCACACCAGACTTTACACATCTTGTAGAGGGCGCTGTTTTCCCATTTCTTTTCAGATTGCATTTAAGAACAAAAAGGCACCCTAAGAGTCCTCCTCAGTGTGCGTAGATTTTGTCCTTAACTACGAACAAATCACAGCTAAGAAAACATTGAGGCATCACAAAATGTTCTTAAAAACTTCTTAAGTGTGCCTAAGAACAAATTTCCTCTTAAGAACATCTTAAGAACGGTTGGCGCATGAGGCTCATTAACGCTGGGCTGTTGTCTGAGTCCAATGTCCAATGTGCAGAATAAATGGTGGGCCCTGGTATGAAAGGTTGAAAACCACTGATATAGATCACCAGATCTTTAGAGTGTCAAAGGCAGAGTCTGTTGATTTAGCCAAGATCAGCTATTTTTGTCATATTTGAATTGAAATCTTGAATTATTTTGGAATATTGACATCAAGATGTTAATAATGTGCTAACCACATTTTGTCCCCACTTGACATGTCTCACACATGCAACACTTTTATCCCTTAAATTAACAGGGAGGCAGGGGAGTTTGTTGGAGAAATCATTAACTTTTTTACCGTGCCCACACAACATCACTAAGGTATATTTTGGCATAGTAATATATTGGAAATGAGTGGAATTCCCCTTTAAGACACGTGCATGCACACTTGCATTTGTGTGTACCTGCGCAACACAGACAGACACCCTATTCGTATGCATAGTTGTATCCATAAAAGTAAATGACAAGACGAAAAAACATACTTTTACCCCCAAAATATTCTAGACGCGAGAAGTGGGAGGACGCTGTCCCCCCACGTCCCCCCTCCTGTTCTCGTAGACGTCTGGCCATTGAGTCCTGCATGATGGAGGGACGGGGGACGTCGCCACGCAAAGCCGCTAAAGTCTGACTAAAGTTCAACGTCAACACAACCAAATCTGCTGCCACCCCCCTGGCCATATAGAATATATATATATAATACACTCAGATGCAAACTTATGAAAGACATCCCTCCAGTGTTGCCGACTTGACGCATTTGTCGCTATATTTAGCGCTTTTCAGACCCCCCTAGCGCCACAATTAGTGAAAAACTCCTGGCGGAAAATCTAGTGCTTTTTTGCTGGTGAGTTGGGGGGAAATTGATTGACAGGCGCCAGAGATAAAACCCTCATTTTTCAACATTTTTCCTCCTATGACAGTGGTTGTCAACCAGTGGTCCCCAGGCTAAATGATGGATAGTTGGTTAACCAGATGTAACTCTTTGAGAGCGTAAAAATGAAACCAAATGGACCCTTGCGGGTCCATTTGGTTTTATTTTACACTCTCAAGAGTTAAAATATTCATCATGTGTGTTAGCCCAAGTCTACACAACTAGAGATTAGAGAATGTAGAAGATTATGGTCATTTAATGGTCATATTCCCTTCCAGTCAAGCATCTAGCGCATTCTAGTGCATTTTGGAAGTGCCACTAGTGCATTTTGGATTTTGGCAGTTGGCAACACTGCATCCCTCATTTGGAACCGGAGTTAGACATACAGCAGGGTAGATGGACAGATCTAGTGGTTAGAAATAGGAGATAGTTATGCTCAAGGTTATTTAGTTATTAAAGGTTTATGAAGACATAATCTGTCTGTTTTAACTCCAAACATGAGTATACAGACAGACTAGCGTTTTCCTCTCCTGTGTACTTTCTTCCTCTGATTACTGGAAGCCCTCACTGAAATCTAACTGGAAGCAGCCCTATAAATATAAAGCATACTGCGGTCGGTGGGAATTTCAAGGAAGCCTCGAGGCTTCCTAATGTTCATTTCATGTAGTACGCTATGGAAGTCAACTAGCAGAGACTCGGCAATTGACTGAAATAATAACTGTATATAGAACATTTCTAAA
>CM076971.1:54990093-55010093 GCA_039105355.1 Benthosema pterotum | reverse complement strand
CTTTATCATGCAACTAAAGCTGTGGGTGTGGCTTCAGTTCAGGTGGATCTCCACCCATCACCACCCACCAGGCAAACCAGGCATACAGTACCTAATGACCTGGTAGGGTGGAATCATAAAAATGACAGTTTAACAAACACTGTACACTTTTTTGCGAAAAAATCTTACTTTTCACATAACATTAATACCTGATAATCATGTTTTAGGTTAGAAAAATTCATGGCACTCCCATCTTTAAATATAATTCAGCTCTTGAGAGTGTAAAATGAAACCAAATGGACCCGTAACGGTTCATTTGGTGTCATTTTAACGCCCTCAAAAGTTATACAGATCCATAAGGGTCCAAGTGCTGGGGGACTGTCATGTGATCTACCTGCATGCCCTGTGTGATCTACTGGTAGATCACCATCTTCCTTTTGGGCAGCCCTGCTTTATGCAGTGAGAACTGGCGAGTTCTTCAGACATGATACCCCCCATAGTCTCCCCAGTCACAGCCTGGTTGATGAAGCCTCCGCTCCGTCAGCGTGAACGAGTACAACTGAAGGTGTTCTGTATCAACATTGTGCCGAGAACCCTCACTATACATTATTGATATGCAATTTGATTGCCTGCCATCAATAAATGATTAGGGGATTGAAAATTGTCGATCCGGGGACTTGATGGGACTTTGAAGTTCTGCAATCTGTGGGTCCCCCTAATATACACGTACAGTATGTGGGTTCGGTTGTCAAACTGGGGGACAAGTAGTTTTTTTTAAGTTAAGTTAATTTTATCCCCACTTTTTTCACCCAGCGCCAATTCCTAATGTGACCCTATAGGCTCTACACAGGCGCCACCAACCTGGAGAGGCAGCAGACTGTCCTCATGCTTCCTTCAATGCATGAGGAGTCTAGGCTGCCTGGAGACAGGAGGGAGTCTTTCTGGTTGGATGTGGCACATGGAAGGAACACATTATTCCAAGCAGTTCCTTTCCCTCCGTCAGGCTGACCAGGGAGGCAACTGCATGACATGGGGAGAACATGTGAGGGTACCTACCCTAGGGCTAAGCGCTTTGGGTATCTTGAAAGGGCTATATAAGTCTAAGTATTATTATTATTATTATAGGGTACCTACCCTAGGGGACACGAGCAGAACATACAGTATGAGGGTACCTACCCTAGGGGACACGGGGAGAACATGTGAGGGTACCTACCCTAGGGGACATGGGGAGAACATGTGAGGGTACCTACCCTAGGGGACACGGGGAGAACATGTGAGGGTACCTACCCTAGGGGACACGGGGAGAACATGTGAGGGTACCTACCTATAGGGGACACGGGGAGAACATGTGAGGGTACCACCCTATAGGGGACACGGGGAGAACATGTGAGGGTACTCCCTAGGGAACACGGGGGAGAACATGTGAGGGTACCTGCCTAGGGGACATGTATGTGAGGGTACCTACCTAGGGGACACGGGGAGAACATGTGAGGGTACCTACCCTAGGGGACACGCGCAGAACATACAGTATGAGGGTACCTACCCTAGGGGACACGGGGAGAACATGTGAGGGTACCTGCCCTAGGGGACATGTATGTGAGGGTACCTACCCTAGGGGACACGGGGAGAACATGTGAGGGTACCTACCCTAGGGGACATGCATGTGAGGGTACCTACCCTAGGGGACACGGGGAGAACATGTGAGGGTATCTACCCTAGGGGACACAGAGAGAACATGTGAGGGTACCTACCCTAGGGGACACGGGGAGAACATGTGAGGGTACCTACCCTAGGGGACACGGGGAGAACATGTGAGGGTACCTACCCTAGGGGACACAGGGAGAACATGTGAGGGTATCTACCCTAGGGGACACAGGGAGAACATGTGAGGGTACCTACCCTAGGGGACACGGGGAGAACATGTGAGGGTACCTACCCTAGGGGACACGGGGAGAACATGTGAGGGTACCTACCCTAGGGGACACGGGGGAGAACATGTGAGGGTATCTACCCTAGGGGACACAGAGAGAACATGTGAGGGTACCTACCCTAGGGGACACGGGGAGAACATGTGAGGGTACCTACCCTTAGGTGACATGTGAGGGTACAAATGCATTGGTCTTCAGAAAAAGAGACTGCAACACTACAGGACAGAACAGTTTACTGGCTATTTTTTTTTATAGCTGCAGGCAATGTTTTCTAAGCTAACCCCCTGATCTGCACAAATCCTGTCTTATCTCTGGCACAAAATCTTTTCAAAAGGGGCCAATGATTCCTTTTCATTTGTTGACCTCTATGACCTTGTTCTGGCTCTCCCAAACTGTGGAGCAACACTCCTCTGCATTGCAGTTCATATAGAACTGCAGATTCACTCCCAATTTTCTACACCGCAATCATCTGAAGACCAGGGACGTGCACACATACGACGTCGAAGGAGGCTCTTCAGCCCCTGCCCTGTTTACCTCTTTGTAGAACAACAACCGAAGTCTCATGAACTCGAACACGGTATTAAAGGGGAACTTCACCCATTTTCAACATTTTAATACGTCATTAATATACCTTAGAGATGTTGTGTGGACATGATAAAAAAAAAGTTCCCCCAATTCTGTATTTCCTAAAAATGGAGGTCTGAAAAAATCATTAACATGGTAAAATGCATCTGATGACATCATCAAGATGTATTTCACCATGTTAATGATTTTTCTTTCAGACCCCTTTTTCCTGAGAGGGTACAAATGGAACCAAATGGACCCGCTATAGGTCCATTTGTTATAGAGGACAAGTATAATGTATTTATCCATATGAGGCTTATTAGCCTGGGATCCTTTTAAAGCATGTCTGGTGGTCACCCCGCTGCCCCCCTCCTCCCCTCATGGCGCCCCAGGCAACTGCCTAGTCTGCCTAATGGAAAAAACACCCCTGCTAATGCACTATGTAAAGCACGTTGGATAAAGGTGCTCTAGAAATGCACCATTTAAAGGTAGGGGAAGTGATTTCACTTTTTTCAGATATCACCCCAAAAAAAGTTTTTTCTGTTAAAATGCTGTATTATAAGGTGTGCAGACCATACATGGAGTTTCCCCCTCCCCCACGTTAGCAGAGGAGCTAATAAAAGTTCCCCAGGTGGAGGGCGAATTCTCCTCCTATCAGGATCGAGCAGCAGGTTCACATAGTGTAGCTACTCGTGGGCGCCCCTAGTGCACCAGGCTGGTACTACACGATGAATTTCAAACCACTTACCCTACCTTTAAGTCGCTCTGGATAAAGAGTGTCTGCTAAATGCTCTAAAATAGTAGGTGCCACCGTGAACAGACATGGCTGTGAAGCCTGCTGCAGCGTCAAACTCTAAAAAAAAAAAAACTAAAGCCTTGGCAGTGGTGAAAAAAAAAAAACGGCCACCAGCCAGTGTTGCCAACTTGGCGGATTTGTCACTATATTTAGCTTTTTTTCAGACCCCCGTAGCGCCAAAATTAGTGAAAAACTCCTGGCGGAAAATCCGGTGCTTTTTTGCTGGTGATAGTTGGGGCCAAAAATTGGCTGATAGGCGCCAGAGATAAAACCATTGTTTTCCACCATTTTTCCTCCTATGATAGAAAGGACCATTGGTAACCAAATGGACCCTTTTAGATCTGTAACACTTAGCGTAAAATGAAACCACGCTCTCAAGAGTTAATTACATTCAAACATCTAAATTACCTAATTTCCAAGAATCTACACATTTTCAGAATGTAGAAGAATTGCCATTTTGACCAACATTTTGCCAGTTATTTCTCCTAAACTATAGTCAGAAAGACTAAACTCAACATCAAATGGTGGTCCATGGCTAAAATGCAGAATAAATAGTGCAGGGCCCGGGTATATGAAAATGGTTGAAAACCCACCGCTCTAGCGCATACATTCTAGTGCATACCTGGGCATTATGCGGCCCGGGGGCCAAATGCGGCCCTTTGACTGACTCTGACCGGCCCGGGGACCACCAGTGGTCCTTGAGAGAGTTCCAAGTTAAATATGGAAAGTTGGTTAACCAGATGTAACTCTTTGAGAGCGTATAAATGAAACCAAATGGACCCTTGCGGGTCCATTTGGTTTCATTTTTACACTCTCAAGAGTTAAAATATTCATCTGAATTAGCCCAAAGTCAACACATTCAATCAGAGAATGTAAGAGAATGGTCATTTTTGTTATCCTGTTTTGTTTCCCAAATCCAGCCTGGAATTGTGAAAGTTTTGGGATCTGTTGGGCTAAAATGTCATCAAATTGTGGTCCGTGGCTCAAATACTGAATAAATAGTGGGCCCTGGTGTCAAAATGGTTGGTCTTACTCTTACTTTTATCTTGAAAATAAATGAATATCACGCAGACTTTAGTTAATTTAGCTCATTTGGCCCCTTGGGAAAAATAATTGCCCACCCCTGTTCTAGTGCATTTTGGAAGTGCCACTATAGTGCATTTTTGGATTTTGGCGGTTGGCAACACTGTCACCAGCTCCTTTATTTCCCACAGTGCAGGAGGGCTGGCAGCTTAGTGAAGCTCCAGGCAGCCTCTCTCTGGTCCTCATCATGTGTTATGTAATGATCCAGCTGTTTATGCCTCTCTTGGCCGCGGCTTAGGAAGAGCAGTGTCTGTCCCAGAGGTGCTTGAATGGGGATGATGGCTGGATGGGTCCAGATGCTAGCGTGCGTGTGTGCGTGTATGCGTGTGTGTGCAGGGGCGTTTTTGCCCTTAGGCAGACTAGGCAGTTGCCTAGGGCGCCATGAAGGGAGGGCAGGAGACATGCTTTAATAATAAGCCTCATATGGATAAATACATTGTAGGCTACTTGTCATTTATAACTAGAATTGAACATTTGTTTTTGCCCTTAACTCTTTCGCTGATTCCTATAATTTGTGCACAAGCTACAGCTAATCTATTGATCCTCATGCCGCAATTTACATACGGAAGTGTACTTAGACGTTTATACTGTATATGTGAATCACCGTGCTTCATTTAAACACTTTGCGTAACTTGTAGCGTTCCATTCGCTGCTCGTCACCTTGATGGTCTCCTGTGGCAGTTTGTTTTGCACTTCATTTGCTTCCGTTCAAAACAATAATCTCAGCACGCTGTTCCTCCACTGCATCCATTCTGTGGCGCCCAGCCATGACGCACAGCATATATTCAGATGGCTAGCGCATCGTCATGCTGCATCGCTACAGACATCCAGTGACATCTAGTGCGAGGCTAATGCCAGACACTAAGGTCTCGGAGGCACTTGCCCCTCAGGCAAGTGCAAGTCAGGTTCTACTTGCCCTCAGGTCATGGTCACTTGCCCCCCAAAATATATATTGTAAATTTGAGAACGCAAATGGACCCTTGCGGGTCCATTTGGTTTCATTTTTACACTCTCAAAAGTTAAAATTCATCATCTTAATTAGCCCAGGTCTACACAACTAGAGAATGTAGAAGATTAATGGTCATTTTGATGTGTATGTTAATTTGCCTGTTTTGTTTCCCAAATCCAGCCTGGAATTGTGGATATCTAGAAAGCAGGGAAAGACACAGAGGCAGAGTGCAATGACTGACTTCAAGACAAATTTATCTTGTGTTGTGTTATAGTGAACTATGTTGCACACTTATATATTTTTGGGGGGCAAGTGACCATGAGCTGAGGGCAAGTAGAACCTGACTTGCACTTACCCGATGGGCAAGTGCCTCCGAGACCTTAGTGTCAACACCTGCCACCCTTGTGTCTCTATGACATGGCATAACTTATGACATGGAAGATCATGGGCCTATCTTCTCCCCCCTGACCCTCCAAGCCATTTTTGAGCAGACGGTAATAAGGCAAGCTAAGAATGTAACCTCTGACCCCTCACATGTTCTTTACTCAGAATATGAACTAATGAGATCAGGTAGAAGGTATAGGACACCACAGTGCAGACACAACCGTTTTAAACACTCATTTGTACCTCTTTCTATAAAGCTGTTATAGTCATTTCCCTTACATAGGGGTAAGCACTTAGGGTGTATATGGTATGTGTTTTTGTGTTGTCTGCTGGTTTGTTTTTTGTCTCTTTGTATGTATGTATGCAGCTGTGGTCCTGTCTCCAAGACAAATTTCTCCCTCGGGAGACAAATAAAACTTGAACTTGAACTTGGCATAACTTATAGCAGAAAACAGTATTGACCAATCAGGTGCAAGTACCACTTTCTGTTTGGCGAAGTTTGGCGCTCTGCCACGGCCACACCATTTTACAAAAACTCACGATTTTGTTAACTTTTCATCATGAACATCTTTTCTGCATGCCAAGCGATCTTTTTTTCCCGAACGCACCCCCCTGCTCCAAGGTCGCCAAAATGAGACATGGGCTACATTGCACCAAAGCGCCTATTTTATTTCGAAACGTGCATGCCAATTTTCACAACTTTTCGATGGCGGCTCAAAAACCCGATTTCGTTGGAATAATAATAAACAGTGGTTTCAATAGGGCTTTGCACATGCTTTGCAGAGCTTGGGCCCTAAAAATCAAAAACAGCAGCTGTATACATTTTCCACACATATTTCAGAGATGTGTAACTAAAGGGTTAACCACCCCGACCCCCCCACCATCATTTCCACGGACCAAAACAACCAGCTCTTCCCCCATTACACACACACACAAGAGAGATGAGAGGACATTACTACACCAAAATGAATCATATTGAAGTGAAAGTAAAGTGGCCGCCGGTTGCCTCAATAGGCTCAGACATGGACCTAAATACCGCGGGGGGTGCACACGCGGGGGTACGTGCGATATTTAAAGTGGATTAATCAATGTAAACCTCGTCTTAACGTCCAGGCCCAGGGCACTTAATCAGTTAAAGGTACCGTAGCCTCGACACCCAGGCTTTCATTTTCGTCCGCCTTGCGCGAAAACGGAAAGCCTGGACTAACGCGCGTTGGAAAGTGGCCTTGAGGGGCGTGTCAACCTTCCAGGGTGGGCGTCGCTCTAAATGATGTGACGTAGAACAGCAGTGGACGGGCGTGGGAGGGGCCGGAGATGACGACACGTTAGTGAGATCAAATCAGAGCGCAGCACTTCCGCCGTGTGGATCCCACGACACCCCGCCCCCCAAGGCCAAAATCATTGAGGGCTAGACCAGGCTAAAGGTACCGTGACATTATTTGTAACATCATTTTATCATCTTGGAAATGATCCTCCAAATGTGTTTAAAAGGCTTTCATAGAAAAAAAAAATGCTCAAGTAATGTGTTTTTGGTCCCTGCCTTTTACATTTTAATGAGGCAAGGGAAAACACATTCTTTTGGCCACTAGGAGTCGTGGTTTCCCCCTTTCCTGTCAATCACTGCCCTGCTCCACCCATGCACCCATCTACCCCTCCTCTCCAACAAACTCCCCCGCCTCTCTGTTCATTTGAGGGATAGAAGTGTTGCATGTCGAGTGGGGAAAGGGACAAAATGTGGTTAGCAAATTATTTTTAATTATTTTATTATATTACATCTTTTTTCATTTATTATTTATTCTGCACATTGGATATTGGACTCAGACAACATCCCAGCGTTAATGATCGTAAAACCCTTTGTTTTAGATCGTTTTGTAGTAATAAAGTAGGCCACAATATAACACTACAACAGTGGGCATGTTGCACACGTGCGCCTCCCTCGTTGAAAAGCCAGGTTGGCCCTATTCAGGCTGCATGAACAACACTAAAGCGATCAGTTTCTGACACCTCAATGTCGCAATTCTGGCACTAGATAGCTCTAGGCAGCGTCCGTGGCACTATCTCTCTCTCTCTCTCTCTCTCTCTCTCTCTCTCGTCTCTCTCCCTCTCTCCCCACCCAATCGGTCAATTCGGTCAATACGATTTTAGTCCACATTTACATTTGCCTGGCTGGTTCTCAGAATGCCGGAAATAATTGCATCTTGCCATCTCGACAGGGACATGCAGAGAGTGTTGGGGGCAGTGCCTGAAATCGCATGAGAGGGCACTTGGGGTGAAATTGCATTCATGGTCTGGAAATAGGGGCTGGAGCCCCCTTTGTATGATTGCACGTCCCTCGAACGGAGGATAGGCGCGGGGAGCACAGCAGCGGAGGGTTGAGGCAGCTCAGCTCTGGGTGGGTGTTTACCGTATTGACACGCAACAATACGGTGTCCAATCAGAGGAGCCGTTTTTGAAACTAATTAACATACAGAAGCCCTCCAAAACACAAAAAATGAACGAAAACATGTTTTTCATGTCACAACACCTTCGATCGCTTCGTGGTCATCAACCGCCGGCCGTCCCTCAAGGTATTCCGATTGGCTGGTTTAGGTGACGTATTGATGAGGAAATGAAGAGATCTTTCTAAGTATTGTGGAGAGTATTATCTCCTGTAGGTGGCTACTTGCTCTCTGCTCCTCGCTCCGCTCATGTGCAAGTTTTCACTCCGCCAAGTGCTCAATTTTTAAGACATACAGTAAGGCATATAGAGTCATGTCTTGCAGAAAACACCGTGTTGAGAAAGCATAGGCTTGAAATAAGGTATCGTTTGACTTTTTGTATCATATACAAAGTACATGAAGCATGGCCATTCACTTAAGTGAAATACCCCTTTAACAACGTGGACGAGTGGTACGCTGCAGAGGAGCGTCACCAAGGAAACCGGAGATGCCAGTGGAAGGGGTGGACCCTGACGCCGTCGCCTGTTTTCAAAACTATTTGGGCTTCTGTGGCGACTGCGACAAAGCATGCCTACTTCATTATCGTGTCAAAGTCACATGGAGGGCGATCTTTAACTCACTACTAACACATCAACGGCCATCGGCTTCCTAGATTTGCTGAGCAGACTAACGGGTCTTGATGATTGGTCAAAGGATCTTGTGACGTTCACCAACTGAACCGATAGGTGATGGCGAGCGCTCAGCGCAGCAGAAGCTCCACATTGTGTTCCAGAGCAAGGCGTGATTAATCCAAGTGGGTCTGTAGTGTGAGAAATGTTCTGCTGGACGGTACACCTGCGTGTACCTTCATCGCTTTCCACTAGCCAGGCCGTTGCGTTCCGACGCCAGGTTTATACATTCGGTGGAAACCTTGATGGGCAGGTTGAGGTGAACGTCTTCAACACAGTGTCTCTGCGCTGGAGGAAGTTGACCCCTGGAACACCACCGGGCACAGGAGAAGAACGCCATCTCCAGGTTCCCCCCTACCGCTGGGGACACACAGCTGTGCTGATTCAAGATACCGCCTATCTCTGGGGAGGGGCGTGGCACAGAGTTTGCTGCAATGTGCTTTATGCATTTGATATTGACGCCCACACATGGTTCAAACCACAGGTTTCTGGGAATATTCCAGAGAAGAGGAGGCACCACACGGCATGTGTGTTCAGGGAAATCATGATTATCCATGGAGGAATCTCTCTGCTGTCTACAAAAGTCTTTAATGACACCTACAAGTTGGACACCAGCACGATGGTCTGGACTTTAATCCACACCAGAGGAACTGAACCTCCTGCTACAGTATATCACTCTGCCACCATCATTGGAACCAAGATGTTTGTATTTGGGGGCATAAAGGATCACTCCAAATGCATCAGAGTGTTTGACACAGAAACCCACGTCTGGCTGGACACACCTTCTGCAAAGCTTGCTCCAGAAAGACGCTGGGATCATTCAGCCTTTACCTGCAATGGAGAGCTGTATATATTTGAAGGCTCTAATGGTAAATACCTCAATGATCTGTGGAAATTCAGTCCAGAGACCTTCTCCTGGAAGAAGATTGAGCCCAAGGGGAAAGGACCGGCCCCTATGCGTGATGTGTATAATATGTGCTGTTGCATGGTCGCAGATCAAGTCATCCTAGTTGGAACATACAGAAACCATAATGACTTCTTATATCTTTTTATCTTAGACTTCAGCCCTAGCATGAAGACCTTATGTAAGCTAGCACTTATTCAGTACGGTCTGGATCAGTGTGGACTCCCTCATGACATCAGGTGGGAACTCGCAGCTATGACTAACAACAACAGCAGTTACTTCACCCTGCGAGGGTGACGTAACAGTCACTGGTGGTGACTCACCGTAAGGTGGCGACTGTGTTACCCTGTGCACAGGTACAGACGGACAGGGGGTGAAACATGGCCACCACCTTACAGTGGAGACAAAAAGTGTCCTTAAAGTGTCCCTTGTAAAAATGTCATTCAAGCCATTCTGTCAGGGGCGGATTGGCCATCTGGAGTACAGGGAGTTTTCTCGGTGGCCTGCGCCACCTAGTGGCCTGGACAAGATCCAAAATGCACTAGTGGCACTTCCAAAATGCACTAGAATGCGCTAGATGCTCGCCTGGAACATACAGATCAAAATGACCAATAGTCTTCTACATTCTTTAGTTGTGTAGACTAAGTTGGGCTAATTCACATGATGAATATTTTAACTCTTGGGGGGGGGTAAAAATGAAACCAAATGGACCCACAAGGGTCCATTTGGTTTCATTTTTAGGCTCTCAAAGAGTTACATCTGGTTAACCAGCTGCCCCCCCCCCCAATATGTGCCAATCCGCCCCTGCATTCTGTGTCCTTTTTTCACTCAACAAAAATATAAACACAACGCTTTTGTTTTTGCTCCCACTTTTTTGTGAGATGGACTTAAAGATCTAAAATTAATTCCACATAGCCTACAATATTCCCATTTCTCTCGTGCAAACACTGGTCAATCGGTCTAAATGTGTGATAGTGAGCACTTCTGCTTTGCTGAGATAATCCATCCCACCTCACAGGTGTGCCACATAATGATGCAGATGTGACATCATGATTAGTGTACAGGTGTGCCTTAGACTGTCCACAATAAAAGGCTACCCTGAAATGTGCATTTTTTTTTTTTTTTTTTTGCTTTATCTGGGGTCTGGAGACTCCGAACCAGTCAGTATCTGCTGTGACCACCATTTGCCTCATGCCGTTGCAACACATCTTTTTCGCATAGAGTTCAGATTGTCAATTGTGTCCTGTAGAATGTTGGTCCACTCCTCTTCAATGGCTGTGTGAAGTTGCTGGATATTAGTGGGAACTGGTACACGCTGTTGAAATGGTAATAATGCGTTATTACCATTTCAACAGCGTGTACCAGACTATTTATTTTCTTGTGCACCCTATAACTCCACTTCAGTTCAATTTCGTGTGGCAGCCATGTGCTTATAAGCAGATAATTAATACTGTAGTCAAATTGTCAGATATCATGTCGCACAGTAGGCTACATTTATTATTTACATTTATTACATTTATTAAGAGAGGTGCAGTTTCAGCCACGGCTGCCGCTAGCTAGCTATGGTACGACTCTAGTAGAAGAGTTGCGACATTGAGGGTCAGAAACTTGAGAGGTCTAGCGCTGTTCAATGCGGCCTGAATAGGGACAAACTGGAGTTGGAAATACGTTGTTGTCAATGAGGGCGGTCCATTCTCAATAGAAGTCTATGTAGGAGAGCCGCAAAAGTGAATAGAGTTTACACAACTCCGTTGGATCTGTAGGCCACATCAGCTCCGAGGAAAGGAGCCTCGACCGTCCTGCTCTGATGTATTCACAATCTTGTAGATCAGTTCTTTACAATAATACAGTATGAACCAACCTATTAAGTATTGCTTTTTTCAAATGGGAAATATTTTAATGAATGAAACTGTCCTATATATTATTACCAATGTTGTTGAGCTTTTGGTATGCATGCGCCCGGACTCTGAGAACATCTAGTGGTCAAATGGTGTTACCGGTATTATCGGTGTTCAAACTATAAAAGCAGTGTTAACAGTGTTAACATTCCTATTGTTTAGCATATTTTTAGTGGTCTTGTAAAATATTCTATTTTTTTATCCTGTGTTGTGGGCTTTATGAGCTAGAAGCCAAAATTGTATGAAAATAAACAAATAAATACTTGAAATAATTTACAATGTATGAAGTGAATGAAATTAATGAAAGTTTCTTTAATGGAATTGTGGAAATAAACCAACTTTTCCATGATATTCTCATTTTTGAAATGGTGCTGTTGTATATACAGTATTCTACAAGTGTCATATAAATCCAAGGAATCATAGCTTGAAACTAGACCTGTGAAGGGTGAAGACTGTTACGTCACCTTGCGGGTGACGTAACAGTCACTGGTGGTGACTATGTTTCACCCCTGCAGGCAACTGGTACAGGTGTGTGGACGGACAAACGCGTGCGCGAGACAGACGTGTGAGCGGACAGATGGATCACCACCATGCTGTTACGTCACGCTGCGGGTGACGTAGCAGGCGTGTGGACGGACAAACGCGTGCACAGACGGACGTGTGGACGGACAGCCCTATGACTCGGTCTGATTATCACAGCAGAGCCACGCCTCCGTACTAACATGCAAAAGCATTGCAATAAATGGTTATGTTCAATCTGAGCTGAAGTATGCCAATCAATTTTGAACAATAGATCAAAGAAGACTTGCTTGATTTTCGTCCTATGTCCTATTAATCCTGTTACGGCAGTGGTTTTCAACCAGTGGTCCGGGACCACCAGTGGTCCTTGGGAGAGTTCCAAGAGGTCCCCAGCTGAATGATGGAAAGTTGGTTAACCAGGTGTAACTCTGAGAGCATGAAAATGAAACCAAATGGACCCGCAAACTCTCAAGAGTTAAAGATATTCATCATGTGAATAGCCCAACTGTACTACAACTAGAGAATGTAGAAGATTAATGTTGTTCGAATGTTTTGTTTTCCCAAATCCAGCCTGGAATAGTGGACAAAAGCAAATCTTTTGGGGCTAAAATGTGTTTCCTATTGGATGTTGTTCCAACGGAACTAGTGTTTTTTTTTTTTTCTTTTTTCACAAAGACAAACCACAGACCAATCAAACGCCTCGGCTACATTTCAACCTTCATACGCCCCGCCTACCTCTGGGGACAGGCCCCTGGCCAGACCGATTTGCGAAGTGACGTTTCAGTTGTGCAGAAGGGAGCGAATTGGGAAGAAAATGCCATTTTAAGTTTCAATAAGAGATTAAAGCTGCAAGCGGCGATCAACGGGCCCTCGATCGTGCAAGTTTCAAGCAAATATCGGCCAATCAGAAGAGAGGACGTGGCAGTAATGAACGTTGAGGACTCAAAACCGAGTCCGATGATACCACGTTTGTGTCTCTATGACATAGCATTGTGAAGTTATAGCAGGAAATAGTACTGACCAATCAGGAAATAGTACCGACCAATCAGAAGAGAGGACGGGGCTAAGTAACACCAATGAGCATTAAGGACTCAAAACCGAGTCCAATGATACCACCCATATGTGTCTATGACATACCATTGAGGAGTTATGGCAAAAAATAGTATTGACCAATTGACCAATCAGGTGAAAGTACCACTTCCTGTTTAGCGACGAACTTTGGCGCTCTGCCAAGGTCACGCCGTTTTACGTGAACTCACGATTTTGATAACTTTTCATCAGCAACGTCTTTTCTGCATGCTGGGTGGTTAGTTTTTTTTTTTTTTTTTTTTTTTTTTGGAACGGATGTTTGCCAAAATGCGACATGTGGAAATGGGCTAAATTGCACCAAAACGCGTCATTTATTTGGAAATAACCGACTTCCTGTTCGGTTTCGGACGCGGCACCAGTCTTTTCTTCAAGTTGCGACATGATACAGGTGTGCGCCGATTTCCATGCATGTATGTCAAACCGTATGGCGGGGCTTGAGGCACAAAGTTTTCTAGGGGGTGCTCAATTAGCACAATTAGGCCACGCCCACTTGTAATAATTTTAAAACACGTAATTTTTCGCCACTAGTGACGTGCGTGCCAAATTACGCAACTTCTCGAGCAAGTTATGCGGCACAAAAGTGCAATTGATTTCGGATAAAAGAATACAGAATAATCCTTACAATTTCAATAGGGCTTCGCACTTGCTTTGCAGTGCTCGGGCCCTAATAAAATAAAAACTAATGTCCAGATAATGTTTGGAGTGGTTATAGGTACCACTCCAAAAATGAACGCGCTCCATCCCTAAAGTCAAAGAATGACAATTTTCTCACAAGGGGAAAAGGCATTGATGATGATGATGATGATGGTGGTGGTAGAAAAATTAAACATCAACCACATATATGCTCTGGATAGCAGAGATTAGGCTACAACAGGGGTTTTCAACCTTTTTGACACCAGGGACCACCATTTATTCAGCATTTGAGCCACGGACCACCATTTGACAACATTTTTGCCCCAAAGACCTAAAACTGGTTTTGTTGACAATTCCAAGCTGGATTTTGCAAACCAAAATTATTTTAACTCTTGAGAGTGTAAAAATGAAACCAAATGGACCCGCAAGGGTCCATTTGGTTTCATTTTTACACTCTCAAGAGTTACATCGGGTTAACCAACTTTCCATCATTTATCTGGGGACGACCTGGAACCCTCCCAAGGACCACTGATGGTTGAAAACCCCTGGGCTACAACATGAGGCAGAGGCTTAGAAGACAATAGTTGCATCATGTCGTAGTGAAGCAGCAGCAGCAGCAGCAGCAGCAGCAGCTGCAGCAGCAGCAGCCCCTAGACAATGTCCACAACAAAACAAAAGCCCCTCCGTCCGTCCCCATTGAAATTCCATGCTGCTGTCCACTCTGCACCATCAGCACAGCACTGTTGCCAGATTGTGAGAGACAAAGAGGCCACACATATGAACCTACAGTTGGAAATCAAACTTTTATTTTATTAAAAAATACCTATTTGTATTCTTGTATCATACATCGTTTCAATCATTGATTAGTCCCCTTTACAGCAGGGCATGGCTTGTAGAGATCGGACATTCCTGGAATGAGTAGGCTAACACTGCTAACCTGCTGACCTCCCAAAAAAATGTACCAAAATGAAACGTTGTTCCGTATGTCACAATCACAGGTATGGGCCACTCAGCACCTGGCACAAGGGCAAGCATGGGCAAGGGTTGACACTAAGGTCTACGAGGCACTTGCCCGATGGGCAAGTGCCTCGTAGACCTTAGTGTCAAGTCGTAGACCTTAGTGTCAAGTCGTAGACCTTAGTGTCAAGTCAGGTTCTACTTGCCCTCAGGTCATGGTCACTTGCCCCCCAAAAATATATTGTAAATTTTGCATTTAAGTTTACTTCCTACTTGGGTACGTTAAACCAGGGGTTTTCAACAGGTGGTCCGGGGACCAGCAGTGGTCCCTGAGAGGGTTCCAGGTGGTCCCCAGCTAAGTTGGTTAACCAGATGTAACTCTTGAGAACGTAAAAATGAAACCAAATGGACCCTTGCGGGTCCATTTGGTTTCATTTTTACACTCTCAAGAGTTAAAATTCATCATCTTAATTAGCCCATAGTGGTCACAGACCCAGTGGTCCCTGACCCCAGCAAAATGATAGTTTGGAACCAAATGAACCTGGGAGAGGGATAGGTAGAGATAGCTAGAAAGCAGGGAAAGACACAGAGGCAGAGTGCAATGACTGCCTTCAAGACAAATTTATCTTGTGTTGTGTTATAGTGCACTAAGTTGCACACTTGCCCGATCGGGCAACCAGGTAGCAGTCTTCACTTGCCAATCATATTTTTTACTTGCCCCGGGCAAGCGGGCAAGTGTTAGTGTCAACCCCTGCATGGGCACTGTTTCTTGACTTTGTTTATGCCGTTTCTGACCCCATTATCTTCAATCTATCAATTGGCTGAGGCTGGACATTTCCACAGACGTTGGCTGAGTACTGTTGTCAGAACCTTTTGTGGTATTTCTGGACAACTGTGTGTCCCACAGACTCGAGGCCGGGGCACCGCACTGACTCCCTATGGGGGGTGCCATGGTGGAACGTGTGTGTGCGCAATTTCACGGGCCACTTCGCCGCAAAAGCAGCCGAAGGTTATAGCTTATACTAAGCGGACATGGCAACCCTGATCATCAGCCACTCCAGCTAAGCCTCAGGAATACCAACCAGCTGTCAGCTCTCTCTCTCTCTAACACACACACACACACACACACGCACGCACACACGCACACGCACACACACACACGCACGCACACACCTCTTGTAGACAGACAACAAGTGCTGCATCACCATTGTAATTCTCCTCTCTTTTCCCTCAGAGGCACTCCGCATGCAGCGAGGCGGGCGGAAGGCGCAGAGTGGCCTGCAGTGAGAAGTAAGCAAAGAGTGAAGGATCATGGCTGAGAATCTTAATGACTTCCAGGGAGAAGGCAGGAAGGAGGGGAAGCACACGGAGAACCCTGCACCCGTCTCTCTCTCTCTCTCCCCCTCCCTCTTTCTCTCTCTCTCCCTCCCTCTCTCTCTCTCTCTCTCTCTCCCTCCCTCTCTCTCTCTCTCGCTCGCTCTCTCTCTCTCTCTCCTCCCTCCCTCTCTCTCTCTCTCTCTCTCTCTCTCCCTCCCTCTCTCTCTCTCTCTTTCTCTCTCTCTCTCTCTCTCTCTCTCTCTTTCTCTTTCTCTCTCTCTCTCTCTTTCAGCTGTGGACCAGGGAGCCACGCTCTGTTCTTGCAGGATTTGCCTCCTCCCTTATTTGATTCTGATTAAGTAGCTGCCACTGAATGGCTAAAAGAACCTGAGTGGTTGTTAGAGAGAGAGAGAGAGAGAGAGAGAGAGAGAGAGAGAAGAGAGAGAGAGAGAGAGAGAGAGAGAGAGAGCAGTGTTGCCAACTGTCAAAATCCAAAATGCACTATAGTGGCACTTCCCAAATGCGCTAGATGCTCTGCCTGGAACATACAGATTAAAATGACTATTAATCTTCTACATTCGCTAGTTGGGTAGACTAAGCTGGGCTAATTCACGTGATGAATATTTTAACTCTTGAGGGTGTGAAAATGAAACCAAATGGACCCGCAAGGGTCCATTTGGTTTCATTTTTACGCTCTCAAAGAGTTACATGATCTGGTTAACCAGCTGTCCATCATTTAGCCTGGGGACCACTGGTTGAAAACCACTATCATGGGAGGAAAAATGGTGAAAAATGAGGGTTTTATCTCTGGCGCCTGCATGTCAACCAATTTCGCCCCAACTCACCAGTAAAAAGAAAGCACTAGATTTTCCGCCAGGAGTTTTTCACTCATTTTGTCGCAAGGGGGGCCTGAACAAAAATGCGCCAAGTTGGTAACACTGAGAGAGAGAGAGAGAGAGAGAGAGAGAGAGAGAGAGGAGAGAGAGAGAGAGAGGAGAGAGAGAAGGAGAAGAGAGAGAGGAGGAGAGAGGGGGAGAGGAGAGGGAGAGAGAGAGAGAGAGGAAACAGGCTGGAACCAAGTCCTCTGCTGAATATCTGAATATAGTTCCAGGACATGTGGCGATGCTGTCACTGAAGAACAGTACCTCAGCAAACCAAACCACAGCCAATGCACTGCTGACTTGTGCAGCCACCCGCTTCCACCTCTATCCATGGATTGAGCAGTAGAGCATAATCACAAGTAATCACACGATCGAATACGAGTAGACGCAGATAACAGATGCCGGGCAAGTAGATATTTTGTATTTATTGCATCGGTGGATCACGGCTACTACTAGGCAGGGCGAAGGAAGTTTTAACTGAGGTTATGGTTAGGGTTAGGTTAGGTTTAGTCATAAGTTTACTGAGGTTAAGTTTAGGGTTGGGGTTAGGTAGGCATAGCCTATAGTTTTGCTGAGGTTATGTTTAGGGTTAGGCTATTAGATCAGCGGTGCCAACCTTTTTTGACCCAAGATCTACTTTTCAGCAGCCAACCCCTCCGGGATCTACCAGTCCAATATCAACATTTAAAACCACACGCATTGTTGCCAGCCTGCAGTAACTTCACAACAACACAACACTACTTTGTTTTACCACTTTACTTTATGTCCATATAAGCATAAAGTACAACAGACTTGTCATAAATAGGCCTACAACAGTACAACATAAGTACAACAGACTTGGACAAACACTGCCATTGCAAATGCATCACACACACAGACGAAAATCGCTCTTTTTTCTTTTCCATCCCATTTTTTTCCTTTCCCCCCACATCTCCCGAGATCTACTTGTGATCAGGCCGAGATCTACCAGTAGATCCCGATCTACTGGTTGGGCCCCTGTATTAGATGGTGCTTCATGCCGTTACTAGCCCTAAACATAACTTCAGTAAAACTATGCTTCGCCCCGCCCTACTAGTAGTAGCCGTGATCCACTAACGCATCGCTGGATGAATACAAAATATCTACTTGCCCGGCGGGTATCTGTTATCTGCGTCTACACGTTGTATTCGATCGTGTGATTACTCGTGATTATGCTCTATTCAATCCATGGATAGAGGTCGAAATGGCTAGTGCAGCTAAAGACTAATCATTGTGTGTATTCCTGCAATATCTGCACCTGGGTACATACTGTATATGCATTTATTGTTGACTTTCTTTTTTCTTTTTCCTCTTTGCTGCTTCTAACACAGACACATGTCAACAGCAGACACCTGTCCTCTTCCTGCACCTTCCCCTCAATACAGATCATAGTTATACATCATATCCCGATATCTTTTGCACCTGATTATTTCCCAAACGCTCCCTGTCTTAGAACCAGTGTTGGGACATGTGCACTACATAACTTAATATATTACATAATATATTACCAAAATGCAGTAACTTGTAATATAAAAATATATTACTTAACACAAAAAATCTTTTCTTTTTGCATTACTGCATTACTTTCAATATTACTTTCTGTCACTGTCTCATTGCAAGTGTTCTTGTGAAATTTCTTGACAACTGCAGAAGTTAAATAATTACTTATTTTCTATAATTTGTCGTCAAATTATTTACCGGCTTCCATGAATTCAAGGAATACATTTAACTCCTGTGGTAACTGTCCACAGCTGAGTAGTATGAGGTAGGTCTATGCCAGGAATGTTTTCAGGAGTGACGTTTTTCAAGTTGTTTTCATATGGATTTGGAAGTAATATGTAATAGTAATATTAATATATTACACTTGCTCAGACAGTAATATTGTAATATAATATATTGCTTTAAAATGAAGGTAATAATTAATAAGTAATATATTAACAAGGTAAAGTAATACTCCCAACACTGCTTAGAACGTGTGTGATCCACATTCACCTGGCCACATTCTCTCCAATATTTTACTTGTGCCTTTGCATGTTTACTACATGCCTATACTCTTAATTTTGGGTGATGTGACCTGACTACATTTTTCCAAGAGAACTCCCACCACCAGCATATCTGTGAATTGGTGGTAGATTGATGTGTCCTCCGCATCTGAAACCAGTCTTTTTTCTGCAGTTTTTATAATGAGTTTGCTTTCCTTTTTAACGATGGTCTATAACCTCTTTCTTATTGTATGATAGTTTGCCCAATGTTAAAGGGGAATTCCACCCATTTTCAACATTTTTTCTGAGTTGCAACCAAATGAACCCTATAGCGCAGGGGTGCACATAAGTGGTGCTCGGTGCTCGGAGCACCAAAAATCCTACAATGAGCTGTCATCCAGGGGGGGAAAGCTCTTTGAGCACCACACAGCTGGGGCTCAGAATGTCTGCCAGTCCTGGCCAGTAAAAAAAGCCTGAAATGAAATCATTCTAAAAAAAACTCATTCTAAAATACTACTATTATTTTAATGGATGTAGAATAGTACTAGGCTAGTCACCTATTGCAACGCAAACTATCGCCCTGTACTGTAATACTGTACATTGATCGGGCTGTACGGAGTGGAAAAAAGGGGTCCCAGGGCCCAGCGATTCGGGTCGCAGCATTTTGGGAGCACCAAGTAACATCCCCAGGTGCTCCACTGAGTACTGGACCAAAATAGTTATGTGCAGCCCTGCTATAGCGGGTCCATTTGGTTCCATTTGTACGCTCCCAGAAAAAAGAATCGTCTAAAAAAAATCCATTAACATGGTGAAATACATCTTGATGACGTCATCAAGATGTTTTTCTCCATGTTAATGATTTTCTTCAGAGCTCCATTTCTAGGAAACACAGAACGGGGAAACGTTTTTATCATGTCCACCCAGCACCTGTCCTCTAGGGTATACTAATGACAGTCACATATTAGAATGTTGAAAATGGGTGGAATTCCCCTTTAAGCCTATATAGTACAGTT